>KE508393.1:38073-48305 GCA_000441515.1 Elaeis oleifera | reverse complement strand
AACAATTATAGGTTGGGTGGGGGGGATGACCTCCATGTCTCATCTGTGCCTAAGAGGGGTATTCAATTTCTCTGTGGCACCTAAATGGAAGGAAAAGGGGTGCAAATGCAGAACAAAATAGGAAAATATAGAGAAATAAGAAGATGGGAAGAGACAACCAAAGAAATAAGTAAAAGAAAAGAAAGAAAAAATTGTAGCTGGCCATTTGTTGCTGAGTGTCCCACTCCTTTCTCCCTGCTTCTTTCTCTTCCCTCACATCTATCCTCATTTGTCACCTCAGCCATAGAATGAAGTCCAGCTCCAACTTTTATAGGACAAGTACCTGGTCAACTTTGTGATATAAAAGGAGGAAAAGGACAGGTGCACGGCAGTTTTTAGTAGTGCTGATTGACATTCAATGGAATCATATCTCATCTATTACATTTCGTAGATGGGCCAGAATAGCTTGTATATATGCTAACCATTGTAGAGTGAGATTCCTCTTCTCTAGCATACATCTCCCTTTTCTGATTTTATGCTGGTTTTTTTATCCCTTTTAGGGCCTGTTTGGATGGCTGGGCCCAAAATCCCATGGGATTCATGGATTGGGCCAATACAACCATCAAAATCAGGTTGGGCTAGGGTATACCTACAAATACCCAAAGCCATCAGCCCTTAAGGAGACCGGACAAAACTCCAAGTTGGAGCCCCAGGCACCTAGCTATGGACATTCATACATTAGTATTATCTGGGATTCTTATGTAGTGGATGTGATGCTTTCATATGTTGTTTGGTTTTTGCATACATGCACATCATTGCCTACTTATTCTTGTGCTGATTATTATTCATTAATCTACAACTGTATTGGAGACATGGTTCATGCATAGAGTCCCTTGATTTTCAAATAACTTTCCAATAACTAAAGGGTTGTTGTTTTAATGAATTGTTTGGTTAAGGCCATATAAGAGTAGGGTCATTGACATCTTGAAGTACTTCGCGATCAAAGATATGTGCATAGCAGAGTGCAGAATCTTGGGTCGGGAGCATGAGTAGGAAGGCAACACTTCTAAATACTGGTTAATACTAAGTGGTCCACGCTATGAGTGTTGTACATCTTGACATTCTAATCCTTGTTTGAGAATAAAACTAAATTATTGAGATAATAGATCTGTAGGGTGAACTTCATGTAAAGTTAACAGCTCTTCTACTTGTAAATAGGGTCTTGAAGAACATAGGAAGGCCTTGGCGTCAGACTTCTCAAATGAATGAATTGTTATTTTTTTGAAAAGTCACTCAAGAAGTTTCTGAAATATTTATTGATATCTCATGACAAATACTGGAAACCATTGACCTAGATAAAGGACTTTTTCAAGCATTTTGAAAGCCATTCTAAAATGCATAAAAATTGTTTAGACTTGTTGATTTTCTGGTGAGAAAACAAAGATAATGATATTACATCTTTGTAGAAAACATGTGGTGCTGGTGGATATCTTGAACCTTTTCCATTGGCTTAGAGACATAAAAATTAGCATCCTTTCTTGACTACTTATGTAAACTCAATATAAGTTCCAATATAGTTGACTATTGAGATTGTCAAGAAAATCTGAAAAGAATATGCAGCAGTTGTAGATAGCTCAAAACATATCGCAGGATGAAAATTTTTCTTAGAAAGAAGATGGCAAAAGTTAATGGGATAAAAGGCTATTTTGTTTCTTAGTTTCTAACATAGTAATTGCTCAAATGGGTGAAAATTAAATTCTAAAGCATTTCCTTACCTTAGATGCTTAATTAAAGTATGCATTCCTAGGCTAGATCCTAATAACAAGTTCAACTTAGGGTGCAGTACCTGCTTCAGAATCTCAAAGGAATCTTTCCCTTGTGCTGGCTTCAAGGTGCTTCTTTACTTATTTACTATAAGCTAGTTTTGAGAGCTTTGTTCCCCAGGCACATCTGAACCTAGTCTTGCTTTAATTATTAGCCAAGGGTTAACTAATAGGAGAATTCTTCTGTTTACAACATTAGGAAGATAGGGTGAAATTCTTTCCAGAAGATAGGGTCTAATAACAGTCCCATATGACTTTTTTAATTGGAGAAGTATTTTGATTCCCACTTTTGCTGCTTGTGCTTTATTAAACAACGAAGAAGCTTTTACCTATGCTTTTTATTTGTGTGATTAACTATTGTTTAAATATACAATAGTATCTGACTCCATAATCTAAGGAATAAGAGTGGTGTGTGAAAGAACAAGAAAGTGAAGAATGAGGTGTTTAATGAGGCTTTTCTTGCTGGAAATTGTGCTTGGAGATAGACTTTTGGATTTGGTGCAAGGTTTGTTGTATCGATTGGTATCGTGCTTTATCGATCGTACCATATTGGATATACCATACCATATTGGTGCTGAATCAGTATGTGGCACTATACCAATATTCGGTATGCTGAACCTTACCATACCATACCGCATATCAATACTGTTATTAGGGGTGCAATCGAGCCAAGTCGAGTCGAGTAGCTGGAAGGTCGAGCTCGACTCAAAATATTAGGGCTCGAAACTCAATTTGAGATCAATCAAGCCTCAGTATCTCAAGCTCAAGCTTGACTTAATGAAAAATAAGCAAAGCTCGAGATCGACTTGATTCGACTCAAATGTCAATTGAGCCATACTCAAGCTTGAGTTTGAGCTCAAAATCAAGTCTTGGCCTACCAATAATATATATATTAATATATATGTTAAATAAAATAATATTATTAAAAAAATATATATACTCGAATAAGTTCGCGAGCTTTCAAGCCAAGTTTTCTACCACTTGAGCTCGATAATAACCGAGTCGAGTCAAGCTCGAGTAGCTCGATTCATTTGCATCCCTAATTGTAATAGGATGGTATTGGTGCAATGTTGATACCAAGATGGTTAACTATGGGTGAGACTCAGAGCAATGTTTTAATGAGGTTTTTCTTGCCGGAAATTATGCTTGGGAATAGGCTTTTGGGCTTTGAGATGAGGAGCCTCAACCCTCTAACATTTCCTTTTAAAATGTTTTCATTGGGGATCCTTTTTGACAGGTAGAACTGATTTTTCTCAGCTTATGTTTGAGTTGTCGTTGCATTCTACTTTAGGTTCCTATTTTGTTATTGGTGGAATTCTATTTTGTCCTTGTTTATCTGCCATCACTCAAGCACTTTCTTTTTTACATTAACTTAATATTATTCTATCCTAGAAATTGGTGAACATGTCTGCCATTGGATTAATCATATGTTCTATTCTTCGGCCTCACATTATTTGTGCTTTTAAAGAATGAGATTTTTAAATTTTGGATTGCTCCAAGAGGATTCCATATGTCAACTATTTTCCCAGAGTACAAGGGTGAGCCTTGGTGCAATAGTGAAGTTGCTACATTGTCACCCAAAGGTCATGGGTTTGAAACATGAAAATAGCCTCTCTGCAAGTGGAGATAAGGTCATGTACATCTAATGCTTTCTAGACCTTGCAATGATAGGAGCCTCTTGCATGGGGCCGCCATTAACTATTTTTCGAAAATATCCTCTCTCTTGAACCAATATCCAATCTAAAAAAGCAAAGAACCCAATTAGTCACTCCGAAAATCTCTTTCATATTGGACTCTTTAATAATCTAAATCTAACTAGACCCTTCTCTCTCTCTGCCCCTCTTCTCCATATTGCAGTTCCTACTATACTTACTATGCATAATTTCTCTCTTGCTCGATATCCTCCCTATAAACTCCCTCCGGCTTCCTCTTTACACCCATTTAATCTCGTATCATAGCTGCCTATGCAAATGGATTAATGGACCACTTCCCACTATCTATCCCTAATGGACTTGGCCCTTTTGTCCTTGTTTTACCATTTAAGTCTCTGTACCACTGCCCTTGTTTAGTATGTTGCTATCCTTTGGTGTGAAAAAATATAAATGTATGTTATTGTGTGCAATCACTTTTTACTCTTTCCCTCTTTCACTCTCAGAAAAAAGAACAATCAATCTACAACACACACACACACACACACATATATATGTATATATGTATATGTATATGTATATAGGTATATATATGTATATATGTATATGTATATATGTATATATATATGTATATATGTATATATATTTATGGAGGAGGAATGTACATAACACTTTCTAGAAATGTCAATATTTCTACATACATACATACATAGATACACTTTATAGATCGTGACTAGACTTAAGGTGTCTTGCGGAGGAACAGTCCTTGAGTTGGAATTTTCGTGATTGTATGGATAGTAGGAGTCTGATGCAAGATTTTAAATCCTAGCGGTATGTGAGAAAATGAGTTTGGGATGGTGGCTGGACTTTGAACCCATCCACAAGGGGAAAGAAGAAGTAGAAAGAGGCAAGAAAGGAAGGAAGAAGAAGAAAGGAAAAAAGAAAGGAAGCAAAGAGGAAGAAAAGGAAAAAGAAAGGAAGGGACAAGAAAAGAAGAAATCAAGGAAAGAGGGAAGAACAGAAAGAAAGTAAGGGAGAAGAAAAGAAAGAAAGGAATGAAGGAAAGGAGGAAATGAAGAGAGAAGAAAAAGGAAGAAAGAAAGGAAAGAAGGAAGAAGAAAAAGAAAGAAAGAAATGAAAGAAGAAAGGAAGGAAGGAAAAAAAACAAAAAGAAAGAAATAAAGGAAAGAAGTAGGAGATGGAGGGTACCTACTAAATGCTCGACCTGGACAACCGCAGGGATGGTAGGGCACCATATTCCATGGAGAAATTGGGACGCCTCTATTTTATGGGATTTAAAACCTTGGTCTCACGTACTCCAAAATCCTAAGCAAGTGATTCAAGGGTTATAAAAAAAGTTAAGGCTAACTAAATTAAGAATGTAATACAGCAAGCAACTCTTAAACAATTTCATGTGGAAAACATATTAGTAATTCATGCTGTGTTAGATTATTCTACATGGTACTAGCTATGTCAAGGTTTCAATAATAACATTTTTTATTATAATGGATTGCCACCAAAATCATTATTGACCATTGTAATGGTTATAATGGCCATTTTTTGCCCTATCCTATGCATTTTGGAGTTACTTGATATCAACAAAGCAGCGTTCATAACAGCTATGTAACAGTATTATAAGAAGAACAAACAAAACAACCATGAGTGTATTGTCCAAATCATTGCTTGCTTCATAAAATACTTATTTTCAGGTAGCACAACTATTTTTTGGATGAAAAAATTATAATGGCAGTTTTTAAAACTTGAGAGTCATGTGCATTTGTGCACACATTATAACTAGTAATTCTAAGTATGTAAATAGTTGGTTGATATCTTATTCTATGTATGTCAATTATCAATTATATCATATCATTCATCAACTATTCACCTTATTTTATTTATTTTTCTTAACATCTTTTATGTTTTCTTATATATGTAATTTAGCTAATTGTATCTTGTGTTTTTGTCAACTACATTTTGTTTTAATTTACTTCATATTGTTTCTTATTTCTAATCTGACAATTTAACTTTTATGTTTTTTTTTTTCTAGAATTCAGATTTTTATATCTTACATTTGCTCTGTTAGTTTAACATGAACTGCATGCACCTGCTTGCTTTGCACATGTGGTATTATCCTACCTTTCCAAAGAGCACACTTATACATAAACAAACTTAAATAATGGAAAAACGTGAACCTCTTAAGCCAGTTATATTAAATACATGACCATGAGATGGGAAGTTATGGCCATCATAGTCAGTTGAAACTGTTGTGGATATTTTACAATCTGTATCACACTAACCAATTATCCAAGCTCAAGTATCAGGGGTGAAATATATGATCATGAACAAAGGAATACCTTTGTTTTGTGTTTATTGCGATTTGTTCCACTGGTTAACAATTCCTGTATATCTGGTTTATCTCTTTCTTGTTATGAAACTCTGATTGGATATGGAAACATAATAGTTTAAAATTTCTGACAATGCTGGACCAAAATCACATGCAATCTTTTCATGTATATATCTAATACAAATATCCTTGAGATGTCTTGTACAAAATTCTTGTTATCCTTCATCATGGTCAAGCTTACCTTGGAAAAGAATGTACTTGTTTGTTGATAATTGATGAGCAGTCTATTCCTTTGCTTATCTGAAGAGTGTTTATGGCATTTTATTCATCAATACAGGATGATGGACCGCATTGAAGGAAAGGAATCTCTTTCTAGTCCTGAGGATGCAAAAGAAGTCAGAGAAGTTCGAGCAAAGCCTTTGGAAAGACATGGAAATCAAGAAATATATGCCTGGAGAATGTAAGTTTTTCAGCTACTTGCTTATCCATTAAATGCCACTCTCACTAGGATTTGCTATATATCGAGTTTGATTACTTCATATTATGGTTCTGCTTAGCTTATTCTGAAAATACTTATGTTAAGCTACATTGTGGGTATCACCTGCATTGAAACTATTTGAGGAAATTTGGAAATGACCAATGGAAATTGTTATAATTTGGCAAATATGGATCTTTCTTTGGATAATTACTCTAAACAGTACAAGGAAGAGAGGGACATGTAATACTTTGTTAAAATGTATTTAGATAATTAAGCCCATACTTTAACCTTGTGTCCCAACTTTTCTGCATCGTTCATGCATTTTAAAGATGTTTCCACCAGCGTTTGCAGTTTGAGAATATTTCACGTTGTGCCTTCTTAAAAGGGTTTCCTGTTGATTATAAATCAATCTATTTAGATTGATATTTAATTGCCTATTCATGTTTCATTTGCTCCTTTATGTACTTAGCAGCTGATAATGAAAAGGTAGAGATAAGTAGTACATATCAACTGAAATTGTTGGTGCATATCTAGGATATTTACAGCCATTTCCTTTATTTCTACAATAGGTTTCTTGGTTTCTCCATGAGTGTATGTTCTGGTAGTGTCTTAAGTGGATTTTCTAAAGTGCGAACTGGTGTGGTTTCTGTTGACCTGATATTTGTATCCCTTCAAACAAGTCACATGTATGTGCACATTCCAAGGATGACAACAAAGAATAGAGCTTATGGGGGAGAATGGAATGACCAAGAAAGTACTCTTGAAAATGGATTGGATGCAGATTGGATCTTAGTATATTGGCGACTGCAGCTGTTTTATTGGCAAATACAAATATAAATATGGATATAGACATATGGTAAAGTTTGTACATGTTTATTCTAATTTGATACAGATATTTTGTACATATTTATTTATAAATCAGAGAGCTAAGCTTTGTGTGTAGTATGTGATTCCACTTTATGTTTCGTTAGCTCAAAGTTCAAGCCCCAACTCTCATTGTAATTTTCTTAAGGAAACAAATAATTACATGAAAAAAACCAAGCAATAATCCCATCCACTTAATCATAAAGACTCTTTTAGTGGATCCTAATAGGTTGCTAAGCTTTTGGGTTGATGGGAGTAATTGTTTAAAGATGCAATCTATCAAATTTAAATGTTTTTGTATGAAAGAAATGGAATTGATAGCATATTGATGCATTGGGGGTGGAAATGGACTAGATATTATCAATCTAGATCTGTTTCCTTCTCTGAATCTGTTTGGATATAGATACAAATTATAATATTGACTAGTTTTCGCATCAGTTTTTTGTATCCTATGGGTCACCAATATCCTATTTGTATCTGAATATCCGGTTTCATTTCTAATTCTATCTAGTAATCTATGAGGATTACAAGACTCAATGTGGACTATTTTGGCCCCTATAGGGAAGATTTGATAAGGTTCAGGAGCAAGATTCATTGCATCGGGAAGCTGAATTGCCCGCCAAACATTTGCAGTCTATAAATTGCTCATATGATGCCTGATTGACGTTCTTCTTTTTTTTTTTTGTCTGAAATCGAATAACTTTTTGAGATTTACAATGCAATGCGTCCTTTAAATGGTGCATTGCATTTAGCAATCAGAGGCAAATTTCATTATTCAACCTTTGAAATGGGTCGGTCAAAGCTAAATTTTTTTCTGACTAGGTGCTTCTCCCATTTTGGGAAGATAAAGGGATAGATTTTGTTGTAGATCTGTACTTCGACCTCGGCTGAGACATCCACGGTTTTGGTCGAGCTATGGGAGATGGACGACTCAACACAAACACAGATGTGACGAAAAGTCAGATATCCCATCAGTAGTGGACCTCGATTCTTCGGCTTCGGATGATCTATTTTAAATCGCCCTCGACCGACCTATCTCGGATCACCCAAAGATCGACGTCTACATCCATGACCTTGGCTTTGGACGACCTAATGTAGCTCGTACCCGACCGACCTATCCCTATCTGCAAGAGGACAAGTATTCGCTCCACGAACTCCGGTACCTCGATCATGACGACCTATTGAAGGTTGGCTTGAACGACCTATCCTAGATCGGTAGTGGTCGAATTCTTTCTTCCACCAACAGATCCGTCTTTCCTCCAAATTAGGAAAGTCTAGATGAGGTAAAAACTTCTCCGCGATCAAATCTCCTATAACAGGAAAATTCTTCTCCGAATCAATCTATACGACAAATCCGAAAATCATCAAGACTCTGAGACGGATATGACTCAAATTCCTCTCCTATAAATTAAGGCTCCGGGACCCTCCAAGGTATGCAATCACTCGACTCCTTTTCTCCTCTCATTGTTCTCCAATCTCTTGACTTGAGCGTCAGAGGGTTTACACCGGAGAATGCCACCCGATGTGGACTTGTTTTGCAAGTGTTCGGACGAGCGATTCCACCTCGTCCACATCCATCTTGGCGTCTGATCTCAGACGGGGAGATCGGCAGCAACATGATTAATATTATATTCCCACTAAGTTTTACCCTTGCTAGAATGATCCTTATGACAGTCTGTTAACTATCCCTTTACTTTTAGATATTTCCCAAGTCAGGGATATCTTGCCATACACCCAAAAAAGTGAGTGGGATAGATTTTTATCATATTGGGCTATAGGTTGGTGTTGGACAATATAATTCTATTTTGCCATTTTGGTGGAATAGTCTTATTCCATGGCGGCGGGGGGTTGGGGCGGTCTTTCCCTCCCAATTACTTGTTTGCCTCTAATCTCTTTCTAAATACATAAAAGAGTGGGAGGACAATTTAATCATCGTGAATCCCATCCAAAAAGTTATCCCATGCACTTATCTATTTAACCGAACACAAAAACTGCATGTCCCACTGAATAAGTTATGTACCTCCAAATTCCAATATTACCTGGATAAGTTCTGCTTATTCCATCAAAATTTATTCCACAAACAGACACACCCTTAGGTACGTAAGCTTTCTAGAGATAAAACTGAGGCCCAGAAATTGACCTTCCATATTATTTCATTTTGTATCTGTTGCATATTCCTTTGGGTTCACTTTTTAGCCCGACCTTAGTGTTTGCCACATTACCACTTTTTATAAGGAAATCATCAAGTGGTAACTTAGGTATTTTGAATGCAAACATAAAGGTAGATTTAAAACTTCCTTACATGCGCTGAGGCATCTATTGTATGTTGAAGAATTATCATAACAGAATCTTGGTTAAATGATTTAATCATGTGCAATGAAGGCTATGAGCAACTGCTAAATACCAAAAGGTGCTTAAACTTGCTTAGAGGTGTTTCGAAAAAAATATTTATACTTATTGACCGGTCAGCTGTGTTTTCCACTAAAACAAGCAATCGTAAACCAATCATCTCTACAATAGTTATGGGAAAAAAAAGAAGCAACTTATTTTTATATAACAGTTTCAGGCTTCAGGAGCTGTCAATTTTTCCGAAACAGGTTCTATGAAGGTAAGCACCTCATCATATTTGATCAAACACATTTATTCTAGATTTTGCATAAGATAAGATAATGAGAAAGCCTTTCAAGTAACTTAGGAGTTCAACCTATAGCATATATGATCTGCATAGTGAAATTGCTCTGAAAGCATAATCAGTCATATTTGGCCCCATGCGGATGAGACAAAGCTCATTGCTTATTAATATCTAGTAATGATGCAACTATCAGCAGGGCAATGATATGAGTTTCTAATGTTTACTACTTCACTAAACTTAAAATTATATGTTATTTTCAATGAATTGACACCGTAACATTCCCCAAAGCATAGATAGTGTGGGTACTGGCTATTATATGAGTTTGGGAAAAATTTTTATTGTTGTTTATGATATCTATACTAGAATCATAAATAAATCCTAATAGAAACAAGGTTTTAAATCCTGTAGGACAGGGTGTCCTAGTTTTCCATGGAACAAGATGCCTGATTGTCCCGCCCCTTCT
>KE508393.1:4789-34834 GCA_000441515.1 Elaeis oleifera | reverse complement strand
CCTTCCCATCCCTCTCCCCTCTCTTCTTCCTTCCCCTCCCATCTCTCTCTCTCTACTCCCCCTCTTCTCCTGATTCTTCAACATTTCGCGGTGGCCGTCCCTCCTGCCGCCCGGCCTTCGAAACCCCGCTGCAACTGCGGCGAAGGGCCTGCGCTGAGTGGGCCATCGTCGAGCTCCAGGGCGTCGTCGAACCCCAGCCATCCATCGGTGATTAGATCCAGGATCTCGAGATCGGACGTCTCTGTTGCACCTCATCCTCTTCTTCCTCTCAGGTCAGCAACAGTCTTCTGGCACTCCTTGATCCGTTCTATTCACCACCCTCCTCTGTGTCATCAAATCCCATGCTGCCGTTGTCCCTCTCAATTTCTCTCATCATAAATGCGTGCACAACCCAACACCGCAAAAATCCTTGTCGACATGTCACGAAAGCGCTTATCCACGTGTCAAATCGAGAAGCACTAACGCGCAAGCTCTGTTTTATATTATATATATTAGATATGGATGTCTAATCATAGAATGTATTATGTATTCATTGTTTATATATATACATATATAGATATTAAATATATGAATGCGTATGTTCATATAATCATATGTATGTGTGCATGCATGAGTATCAAAAAATGTGTCTATATTTGCATTTCCATGCTTACATTTTGGTATATATGTATATATGTTCTTGTGTGCACGTGCATATATTTTTGTAGACTTGTAATTACATGAATACTATAATGTGGCATGTCTTTGTGTTATTGTATATAAATAAAGAATACATGTTAGCAGAAGGACTTGAACCTTCGATCCTGTGGTTAACAGTCAACTAAGAAAGAGGAAATACTTGGGATCGGGAGAGGCGGGGCAAGAAAACAAGTGAGATGTTAAAAGCATGTGGAGAAACATGGATGGTCAGACATTCCTCATGCATGAAGACATTAGGGACTTTTCTTTATCTTGTAGAATAGGTGTGCACACATCTATGGTCTATAGTATGTATATGAATATGTATGCATGTGTATTTATAAATATGGTGGTTCAGGGGAGAGCTGCCTAGGTGATATAAGTCCATTTGATGTGTGGACATGTAGAACACCGCAAGTAACAACAGTTTAGTTGATACGTGGCACAAAATTATAGAATGCCTTGTTAGAGGAACCAAAAGTGCTAGCATTGACTCTGCAACTCTCAGCCATTTTAGCTGCCAAGTAAGATTGATCATTAGTACCTATACTCTTCTTCTGAAATATCCCATCCTTTTTTTTTGCATTTTGTAATATAGTATATCAATGATTCATTTTTTTAAGGTATAAAGTCCCACTTTCTCATGAATAACATATTTCTTAATATATGCTTCTGCATATGTGTTTGTATACGTAGTTAATTTGTTATATGTCATATTTTATAGAAGTGGCCCTGAGTTGGGTTTTTAGGAGATATTCCCAAAATACTCATAGAGCACCCTGACACCTTGGCATGGGTGACATTGACATAAGGTTCTGTATTTATTACCTGGGTAGATAGATTTTTAGAAAGTACATCAGAGGGCCTATGGCCTTTTGCATTGTACATACTAGAATTTTCATCTATTTAGAAATTTTGAACCTTTCAAACACTTGCTTACGAAGTTCCATTTTCCTGTGCTAAGTTTGATTTTTATGTATGTAATGTTATCTTGTCTACAAATGTTGACTTTCTTGTTTGTGAGGACTAGAGATGCTGGAAGAGGAAGTATGATGGAGCTGTCTTGAAGTTCTGTGCCTTTTTGATTAATATTGGCTTTGCTACCCCCCCATTCCTTTTTTTTTAACGGATTGCAATCTTAGGGAAAATTTCTTATCTATGGGATCACTTCGAGAAAGGATTGACATCTTTTCCACCATAAATTTATATGGTGATGCAGTAGAGAACCAGGATCCAAGATTTCATCTCTTGATAGAGGCTTCTGCATCTTTTTCCTCTTCTTGCTTTTAAAGCATGCTGTGATAATAATAAAAGGATTAAGAAGCTATCCTATTACTATTTTCTTGTTCATGGCCTGATTGGGCAGAAAGAGACCTGCAGGATTTGAGAAAAGAATAAAGGATATCATGAATGTCTTAGGGGGTCTCGGAGGGTTGGTGTGCTACTGGATTTCATTTAGTGCCAAAGGCTGTGTGGGCTACTAGGTTTCTTCTTCTTGGTTGCAGACACTTAGGGTTGTTTTGTTCCTTTTTGGAGATCCAATGTTATGCGTATGTTCTTCCATCTATGTCTCTTGGTAGAGCCTAACATCATCGCAAATAGTTTTTCATCTTTCATCTTGCTTCTTAGCAATATTCTGTTTTGCAATCAAGTAAACAGAATTATTTGCATCATTAAAGAGCAGCCCGATGCATGAGGCTCCTTCCATTATAGGGTCTGAGGAGGTCAGATGTAGAACAATCAGCCACCAAAGGATATGGTGTGGAGAAGATGAACCGCCCAACAACACCTTGGGCGTGTGGAACCTTGGATGGCCAACCCTTGGGCATATGAGAAAAGAGGGAGAGAGAGGAGGCATGGAGGCTTGGAGGAGCTCTCTTGATGGCTTGGTTGTTATGCCTAAAGGCTAAGGGGAGATCCTCTTATATAGGGCTCTAATTGGAGTCCAAACCAAACTCCAATCTTTATCTAAAAAGGAGTCCTAATCTCATTAGGATTCTTTCTTCAAACCCTAGGCATTCGTTATCTCATAAGGAAAAGGGATGAGGTGCCAACTATTGGCCCTCTAGAATTCCTTACGCCACAAGGAGATGGGCGTGCGCCCTTCTCATGCTATCCAATAGCCCATGCCCAAAATCAGATTTGATGAAGGCGTGGATCCTCTCATTCATCCACATATGGTGTGCCCAGTTTGATCAAATCAAATGGTGCAATAAAGGCTTGATCCAAAGCATGTAGGCGCCCAACAATTGAGTCCCTTGAATCCAATTCTAAATCCAATTTGGATTAGATTTAATGTATGTAATTAACTTGATCTAATCCTTATCAAATAAGGAATTCAAGTCCAAAAAAGAATTGGATTTAACGATGTGCTAGCAAGATTTTCTAAATCCAATAGGATTTTACTAAATCCTAATTCAATTAGGACTTCACAAATCCAATTGGTCAATCCAAATTGATTCTCTTGTTTGTGTAAACTCATATGTTCAATTCTGTCCGGTAGTAAGATATATACTATGATCTCTATCATAGTATCATTGAAACTCTTTTCAATGGATCGGAACGATTTCACTCTCACTTAATAAGGATCGTCAATCTAGAACAATCCTAGTGAACTCTTACAATCCACCAGTGACATCTAGCAGTATGTAGTGACAACCCAATAAAACCGAATAAAGAACCTCTAGGTGTCGTTTCTGTGTGATTTAGTCCCTGTATCGTGAGTCCTGACTATCGTGAGTCCTGACTTGATGGCAGGTCATGGATAAATCGTCAAACATCAACATCAGTCATATGATAGATTCAATTAGCTCTAAGTCCAATAGTGATTTACATGGAAATTTTTTTCATCAATCACACTGCTGTGGCTACAGGCTTAAGGATTTAGCTTCTTAAATCCTATAGGACTATTCCTTCTATCAAGATTGATAGATTCCATCAGATGCGCATCCTGCTCCTACAGTGGACCAACTGTCGCCAACATACACTACAAAGACTCAAATGGCTAAGAGGTCATGTTTCTATGCAGTCAAACTCCAGCAGCCTCACTGTGAGCAATCGTGGCACCGCAGGTCAAAGGGTCATTCACACAACTACAGTATCGAGATGATCACTGATGATTGATTAGAAATCTACGTGATCTCTCGTATGGTCACGCTCAGTACTAGTTCTCTAACAACTACCTGCACTTGCCGTTTAGTATCTTTATACTATAGACTAGAGACTTATCTATCCTGAAGAAAGCGATCCGTGCGTCGGTCTATCTGGATCGATCACTGTCTCCATGATGATACTACGATCGAGAGCAATTTAGAAATTAATTATACATACATCTAATTCTCAACTCTTTGAGAATATGTATCGTAAGCATTAATTCTTTAGACAATTCAAGGATACATCACACTTGAATGAAAATAAAACTATCTTTTATTGATCAAATCAATATTTAAGTACAAATTTTGTGCTCTAGAAAATACAATGTGTCTGTCATATTGGCTTTTAGGATATACTTTTAACAATCTCTCATTTGGATTAAATCCAATCGGTCATTAATTTAAGTCTCATCTTCTCAAGGTGGATTTTAATTTTGGCTGGCTCAACTACTTTGTCAATGGGTCTGCCACGTTATCTGCGGAATCTACTCTTCGCATCTCGATATATTTTTTCTCGAGATAGTCGCATATGATGTGGAACCGCCGCTTGATGTAGTTGGATTTTTTATGAGACCTGAGCTTCTTAGCAAGTGCTGTCTTCATTGTTGTTGCATTACAATGGTATGGCATCCAATGTTATTACATCAAGCTCTGCGACGAACTTTTTGAATTAGAAGCGTTCTTTTGCAGCATCCGAAGCAGCGACATACTTAGCTTCCATGGTCGAATCTGCTATGATGGGTTGCTTGGAACTCTTCCAGCTAATTGCATCATCATTGTACACGAACATATCTTGATTTAGATTTTCTATCATCAGGATCAGATATGAAGTCTGAATCAGTATATCCCTCGATCCGCAACTCAGATCCTCTTCCAAAGATCAAGAATAAATTCTTAGTTTTCTCAAGTACTTAAGGATGTTCTTCATAGCTATCCAGTACTTTTCATCTGGATTCGACTGATACCTGCTCGTGACACTCACAGCAAGGACAATATCAGATCGAGTACATAGCATAATATACATGAGGCTCTCTATCGTCGAGACATAAGGAATCCTACTTATGTGTTGAATTTTCTTAGATGTGGTCGGACACATCGTCTTGGAAAGACGAATACTATGCCTAAGAGGTAGAAGTCCTCTTTTAGAGTTTTTCATGCGAACCTTTTCAGCACTTTCTCTATATACAGCTTTTGTGACAGGCCTAGTATCCTTTTAGATCTATCCCTATAGACTTTTATTCCAAAAATATAGGATGCTTTTTCTAAATCTTTCATGGAGAATTTCTTGGACAACCATCTTTTGACCGAGATCAGTATGGGAATATCATTCTTAATAATAAGGATATCATCCATGTACAGTACGCGGAATGTTATTGCGCTTCCACTGATTCTTTTGTATACACAGGGTTCTTCCTCATTTTTGATGAAACCAAATGATTTGATCGCATCATCAAAACGAAGGTTCCAACTCTGAGAAGCTTGCTTTAATCCATATATGGATCTTTGTAGTTTGTAGACTCTGTGATCTCTATCATCGAAAGTGAAATTCAAAGGCTGCTTCATATAGATATCTTCCTCAAGATATCCATTCAGAAAAGTAGTTTTCACATCCATCTACTAGATTTCATAATTATAATAAGCTGCAACAGCAAGCAGAGTGCGGATGGATTTAAGCATGATTACAGACGAGAAGGTATCTTGATAGTCAATGTCTTCGCATTAACTATAACCTTTTGAACCGAGCCTAGCTTTATAAGTCTCTACCTTACCATTTGCATCTATTTTTTTTTGTAGATCCATTTACACCCAATGGATGCTATACTTTCTGGTGGATCCACTAAGGTCCATATTTGGTTCGAGTGCATCGAGTCAATTTCTAACTTCATTGCTAACCATCTCTCAAAATCGATGTTAGATATCACCTCGTCAAAGGTATTCAGATCATCTCCATGACCCTTATCTCCCATAAGAAATATTTCCTCTACATCCTTTATAAGCATATTCATGTACCTTTCAGGAAGACGAGAGATTCTATTAGATCTACGAGGTGGTGGAGGAACATTAACTACTGGCTTATTAGTTATGGGTTTCTGAGGATCTATAGCTCGTTGCTCTTCAGAGATCTTCTGTTCGAGCTTAATTAATCTTCCACTGCTATTATGCTGAATAAACTATTTTTCTCGAAATGTGGTATGACGACTCACAATCACATTGTGATCATATAGAAGTAAAATAGTATCCTATGGATCCTTTCGGATACTCTATAAAGCGAGCTATGATAGATCTATCCTCTAATTTGTCAGCCATCTATCTTTTGATATAGGTTGGATATCTCCAAATCTTCAGATGATCTAGACTCGACTTCTTATCATGCTATATCTTATATGGTGTGGTAGGAACAGATTTAGAAGAAATATTATTTAATAAATATATTGCGGTTAATAAGGCATGTCTCTAAAGATACGAGGATAAATCAGTGAAGCTCATCATGGATCTGACCATATCTAATAGGATCCTATTCTTCCTTTCGGATACTCCGTTGAGTTGAGGTGTATCAAGAGGAATCTATTGAGAGACTATGCCGTTGTCCTTAAGATAATCAAAAAATTTTTGATTAAGATATTTCTTCCTCGATCTGATTGATGAACCTTAAGAGTTTATTTGTTTGTCTCTCTACTTCATTTATAAATTCTTTGAATCTTTCAAAGGCTTCATATTTGTATCTCATTAGAAACATATACCTGTATCGTGAAAAATCATCGGTAAAGATAATGAAGTAGTTATAACCACTCCTGGCCTGCACATTAAATGGCCCACACACGTCGGTGTGTACCAAGGCAAGTATCTCAGTGGCCCTTTCTCCATGTCCCACAAAGGATAACTTGATCATTTTTCTCGAAGGCAAGATTCACAAGCTGGATATGACTCAAAATCTAAAGAGTCAAGGATTTCATTCATTTTCAGTTTGTTTATTCTGTCCTCTCCAATATGGCCAAACCTAAGGTGCCACATATACTTCTAGTTAACTTCTTCTCTGGGTCTCTTTGGACCTATGGCACTCACTACTTGCTCGTTTATATTCACATTCGCATCAACATGCAAGTGATAAAGACTGTTAATTAAAATATCACATGCAACTAATTTATTTCGCAAATAAATAAACAAAATTTTTATTAAAATGAAAATCAAATCCATTTTGTGCTAGTACAGATACGGAAATTAAATTCCGACTAGCTACAGATATAAAATAACAGTCCCTTAAATCTAATTTAAAGTCTGATAGTAATCGAAAAGGATAGGTGCCAACAGCTTCTGCAGTAATTTTACTTCATTGCCGAATTAAAGGATCATGTCACCTTGCCTCAACCTTCTATTTTCTATTAGACCCTGCATTGAAGTACATATATGAGCACTAGAACCAGAGTTCAATATCCAACTAGAAGTAGAAGAAACCATTATGTTAGATTCAATTACGAGCAAACTAGACATACCTTCCAAAGATATGTCACCCTTCTTGGTCCTTAGGCTTTTCAGGTATAGTGGACAGTTTCTCCTCCAATGGCTGTCAGCATTGTAGTGGAATACTTTTCTTTGCCTATAATCTTTTTGGAGTGTTTTCTTTGGCCTGTTCTCCTTCTGCTTCTTCACAGGCTTATTCTTTTCTTCTTGCAAGTAGACTCTCTTGGAAGATACCTGCTCCATAGTAAGAACAGTCCTTTGAACTTTTCAACCCTCAGTGGTGACCAACATGTTGACCAGCTCAGATAAAGTGTAGTCCAACTTGTTCATATGAAATTTACGATAAATTGACTATATGAACTCGTAAGGAATTGTTGGATTAAATCCACTTGCAATTTCTTCTGCATTGTTAATTCGAGCTTTTTAAGGTTCTTGATCATTATCAAACAATGTTCATAGACCGACTGTCCTACGTGCATTTTCATGTTGAAAAGTCTCTTGGACAATTCAAAACGTGCAGTCTGACTCTGCTCACCGTACAACTCTTGTAGGTGAGCGATCATCGCTCTGACAGTAGGCATATACTCATGCTGGCTTTGCAACTCGTTTGACATGGAAGCCAGCACATTGCACTTAGCGCAACTCGTTTGACATGGAAGCTAGTACAACTCGTTTGACATGAAAGCCAGCATATAGCACTTAACCTGACTGTCATCATCCGTCCATTTGTCAAATGCTGTTCTTTGCTCAGCACTAGGATAGTTTGGTAAAACTGGGGGTCCTGTTCAAGTACATATCCTAATTTATTCAATATCAAGACAATCTTGAGATTTCTGAGTCAGTCTTTAAAATTAATTCCGGTCAAACGATTGGACTCAAGGATGCGGGCTAGAGGGTTCGAAGCTGACATGGTTTAACTGCGAGAGTAGTGATTCAAGTTAGATATTTGTACTTAAATTTTATATTTACTCTAGGGACTTTAAGAATCAAATAGACTCCCACTATTTTTTCGGATCCCTACACTCTAGATGGAGAAGTGAAAATCCTAACGCGACAATTGGGTTTCTATTGGGTGCTGCAGTCCTACCGATGCCGTGCACATCACTTGACAGATATTGGTAATACGTACCTTAATGCGCTGACAAGTCCTTGCCCAAATGTTTCTCTAAGTATGTGGCAGCGACTTGGTGTCTAAGTTGTGGCTCACCCGACAGATATTGACCACACTCCTTAGTTAAGTCCAACCCACCGTTCATAAGCAGGTGCAAAGCCGTAGTTGGATCTCTTATCTGACAGATATTGGGCCCAACCTCATCTTTGCCTTGGAGCAACTCTTTGGTAATAGAGTGGTTGCGTGTTTCCGATGCAACTGAACCATTATGACCAGTCGAGAACAATTAACACCAGTGGCACGTCCGCACATCTACAACGGTGGAAGATCTCTAGACTTAATATTCATAGAGAGATTTGGTTCAGTTCTCATCTAATCAATCATCAAATGATTGATCTAATTAGCATGGACTAAACCAAACCGTCAAGCAACCATATTCAAGTTCTAAATTGGTCAGATAAGTAGGGATCGATGGGAGGCTCCCTCTTGATGGATCAGGGGTCCTAATTAAATAACCACCTTTCAATTACTTACCTTATACACCAATTGGTCAATTGGTTCAAATAAGTTAGTTTAAGCGAACGAGGCTCAAGCCATAGAGCTGAATTAGGTTCTTAGGTTAATCGATTCTACATATGGGTGTTAATCGATTTGATCAATAATGATTGTATGATCTTAAGCTCTATTGATCTAATCCTAATCAATACTTAACTCGGTTTGATCAATCGCTAAATCGATTTAGATCCATTATGTTTAAATCAAAAACTCTAGATGTAAAATCTAATTACATGACCTAATTTGATCTATCCATGACGAAACCCTCATGCGTAAACACAAATTTCAGATCTTTATAACTAAATTTCAGATCTAAATTCTTTGCATGAAAAGTAAGTTTTTGATCTCGAAACTAATTTTCAAATCTTAATATACAATCATATATCTTATATATGAATCAAAATTCAGATCTAAACTAAATTTTAGATCTTGACATGCAATCATATATCTCATATATGAATCAAAAATCAGACCTTAAATAATTTTCAGATTTATGCATGCCTTCATATATCTCATATACGAATTATAAATCAGATCTAAAATAATTTTCAGATTTAAACATATCTTCATATATCTCATATATGAATTGAAAATCAGATCTAAATAAATTTTAGATTTAAGCATGCCTTTATATATCTCATGTATGAATTGAAATTAGATCTAAAATAATTTTTAGATCTAGATGAAACAGCCATGCATCTCATGTATGATTAAAAATCAGATTTTAAAAATTCTTTTTCAAAACTTGTATGTTATTTTATACATATGAACCCATAGCTCTGATACTACTATTGAAATTTTCATCGGTGCTGGTGCATATAGATTTAAAATTTTTTTGAAAAACAACATAGTGGAACAATAGATTGAAATCTCTTTTAATCTAGAACATGCATACATATGATCAAAGCACTTAAAGATCTAGTTCATATGCTGAAAATAACATATGTAGATTTTAATCTAAAATTAAAAACATGTGATTAAATCACATACCTGTTCGTTTTTTTTCCTCAAATCTGGATCTGGAAGATGAACAGGTTCTATCTTAGCTGCAGAAATATTCGGCCTCTATGGGTATCCTCGCAGGAACAACTTGGCTTGCTTTTTTTTTTCTTTACATGCAATTGATCAACCCTTGATCAGCCTTTTGATCTTCTTGATCAACACCTTGATTAGTCTTTCTTCTTCCTTGACTCTACTTGATGTAGAACAATCAGCCACCAAAGGATATGGCGTGGAGAAGATGAACCGCCCAACACCTTGGGCGTGTGGAACCTTGGACGGCCCAACCCTTGTGTGTATGAGAAAAAAAGGGAGAGAGAAGAGGCATGGAGGCTTGGAGGAGCTCTCTTGATGGCTTGGTTGTTATGCCTAAAGGCTTAGAGGAGGTCCTCTTATATAACGCTTTAATTGGAGTCCAAACCAAACTCCAATCTTTATCTAAAAAGGAGTCCTAATCTCATTAGGATTCTTTCTTTTAAACCCTAGGCATTCCTTATCTCATAAAGAAAAGAGAAAAGACGCCAACTATTGGCCCTCTAGAATTCCTTACGCCACAAGGAGATGGGCATGCACCTCTCTCATGCTGTCCAATAGCCAACGCCCAAAATCAGATTTGATGAAGGCGTGGACCTTCTCATTTATCCACATATGGTGCGCCCAATTTGATCAAATCAAATGACGCAATAAAGGCTTTATCCAAAGCATGTAGGCGTCCAACAATTGAGCTCTTTGAACCCAATTTCAAATCCAATTTGGATTAGGTCTAATGCATATAACTAACTTGGTCTAATCCTTATCAAATAAGAAATCCAAGTCCAAAGAGGAATTGGATTTAACCATGTGCTAGCAAGGCTTTCCTAAACCTAATAGAATTTCACTAAATCTTAATCTCATTAGGACTTTACAAGTCCAATTGGTCAATCCAAATTGGTTCCTTTGTTTGTGTGACCCTATAGGTTCAATTCTGTATGGTAGTGAGATATATACAATGATCTCTATCATAGTATCATTGAAACTCTTTTCAATGGATCGGAATGATTTCACTCACTCAATAAGGATCGTCGATCTAGAACAATCTTAGTGAGCTCTCACAATCTATCAGTGGCATCTAGCAGTATATAGTGGCAATCCAGCAGAACCAAATAAAGAATCTCTAGGTGTAGTTCCCATGTGATTTAGTCCTTCTATTGTGAGTTCCGACTTGATGGCAGATAATGGATAAATCGTCAAATCTCAACATTAGTCGTATGATAGATTCAATTAGTTTAAGTTCAATAGTGATTCATATGAAAATTCTTTTCATCACTCACACTACTGTGGCTACAGACTTAAGGATTTAGCCTTTAAATTTCATAGGATTACTCTTTCTATCAAGATCGATAGATTCTATCTAGATGCGTACCCTGCTCCTACAGTAGATCAACTGTCGCCAACATACATTACAAGGACTCAAGTGGTTAAGAGGTCATGTTTCTGTGCAGTCAAACTCCAGTAGCCTCACTGTGAGCTATCGTGGCACCGCAGGTCAAAGGACCATTCACACAACTACAGCATCTAGATGATCACTGATGATTGATTAGAAATCCACGTGATCTTTTGTATGGTCACACTCAGTACTAATTGTTCTCTTACAACTATCTGCACTTGTCGTTCTATGTCTCTACACTGTAGACTAGACGCTCATCTACCTCGAAAGAAGCGATCCGTGCGCCGATCTATCCGGATCGATCACCATCC
Organism: Elaeis oleifera; assembly: GCA_000441515.1. NCBI lineage: Eukaryota > Viridiplantae > Streptophyta > Magnoliopsida > Arecales > Arecaceae > Elaeis > Elaeis oleifera. The sequence continues at coordinate 23,143 of KE508393.1, read as the reverse complement.
CCATGATGATACTATGATTGGGAACAATTAAGGAATTAATTATATATGTCTCTAATTTTCAACTCTTTAAGAATATGTATCGTAAGCATTAATTCTTTGGACGATTCAAAAATATATCGCACTTGAATGGAAATAAAACTGCCCTTTATTGATCAAATCAATGTTTTAAGTACAAATTTTGTGCCCTAGAAAATACAATGTGTCTGTCATATTGGCTTCTAGGACATATTTCTAACACCTTAACCCTGCGTGTAGAGACGCTTGCTCTGTGTTTCGAACCCATGACCTCTAGGTCACAAATCGAGCTGCCTTACTGTTGTGCCAAGGCTCATATTTTGAGTTTAAATTGTATATCTTATTATTTTTGCTCCAGTATTCACTACTATGTATATTCTGCTCTGTGTATTATCATTTACTCTTGTATGGATACGTGATCATCTGTTATTTGGATATTTTTAAAGTTACAGGTTGAAGAACCATATCTTATGCCAATTGTTCCGTTCATGCCAGGTGAGATTTGTCACCATGTCAAATATGTTACTCAATTTGTACATTCCTAATGATATAAGGTCCAATAAACTGAAATTGCATATGTGCCTCTCAACCATGCAACGTTATCTTTTCACCGTTAACAACTAACCTTTGGTTTTTAAACAATTTTCTCTGCTGCAGATGGGTCACCGAATGCAGAGGACAAGGGAAAAGGGATTGTAATCATATGGATGAGGTTCTCATTGCATTTTTGTTATGTTGAAGCAGACATAATTTGACATTATCTTCTGTTTAATAACTAATATTCATATTCCTTATGTCGAGCATGTATTTATATCCTTTTTTTTTGGTTCAGATAATGCATGACGGGTGTTGTGACTGTTGTCTGAGTCCTAGTTGTAAGTCAGTATAGTTCCCTCATTCTTGAATCATTTAATGGTCTATCCATCCATAATTAAAAGAATAACTTTTTTAGTATTGTTTTAGTCATCTTTGGCATATGGGTATTTGATCAGCTTGGGAGCTTTTTAGCTTAATTCTTGTTGTTCCATAAAAGCAGATGCAGTGGGATGTGGTTGTCTTGCTACTATCCCTTCCTGGAAGGGAGCCACTGAGAGTGAAGATCCTGCTTGTACAAGTTCTCCATCATCATATGCTAATACTTCAGCTATTTCCACTTCTTTCGCTTCAGTTTCAGATGATAAAGCCTCTTCATACCTCCATCAATCAGAATCTACGATTTTGTCAGCATCTAAAAAGAACACATTTGGCACCATTAGTGCCAAGGTGAGGCTATTTTACATATTTTGGATGGAAATCCTTAAGACGCAGGTCATATTTGAATGGAAGTTTATAAGATCACTTTCCAGAATCTTTTTAATTAAAGATTGATAATTGGAAAAGCTATTGCTGGAATGAGTAATGTCCTAGAATCACACCAATCAGATAATGATGTCTATTCAAACTCAATGATCATACCTATTTGAATGCACTATTTGCTGGATTTTCAGAAAAAAGAAAAGAAAAAGCAGCAGTTCATGAAATGTCCTATATTTGTTCATGGTTACTGGTTATATGTCATGTTGTGTCCGACCTAATAGGTCGTCACATATGGAAAACATGGACAAATGGTGATGGTAAGGTGATGAATAACTAAAATTGTTTCTGAAACTAATGATTTTGGGATGCATCTATAAGATCAATCTCTGCTGGACATTTGAAACCTGGATACTGGTGCACTACTGGATATTTGAGTGAATGGGTCACTTAATATCTGCTTACATGAGAACATGCCAGACATAATCAATAACATATATGATCTACCAAAAAAGTTTAAACCTTAGTGGATCTATATGTTGAATAGGGAAACAGTTCCTGTACCGTGTGTTCCATTTTAGGTTCTAATCTGTATTCTCAATTCTGTAGTAGGTTGGTTTTGATGTCTGTGCCCAGGCTAGTCTCAGATTAACTTATTTTCTGTCATATACTCATGCTAGTATTTATTTATGGCTTCAAGAAAATCTTGCAGGAGTCCAAGCTCAATCCAAGTGCAAAAGTTTTTCACCATCCTTTGCAAATTCTAGATCAACATCCACTACTGCAACACCTGTTGTAAGCCCCATCTATATGCCGACCAGCCTTCCTGCTAGGCCTATTGCTGGTGTACAATCCGGAATTGAGATTAGCCCTTTTGCAAGCCTTTCATCTATGCCCAGTAAATTTGTCCCTTGCAACAGCCTAGTTGCTGGACATGGTGGAATTGGTGCTCAATATCCTCGATCTGTATGTTTCTCTTTTATGAATAAACTATGATGTTCATTGAGATAATTTATTTACAAATGGCAGTTTTTAGATGTATTGGTTTCTTTTCCTATTCTTCTTGTGTGTTTTCTTGTTTATTACGCAAATTTTGACAAGGATGCATCTTGTTTTTGAGTAACACTATTTGTTTTAGGATATTGACATCATAATTTTCTAGACTTCTAGTAATGGGCGCAACAACCTGGACACCAATAACTATGCTACATCTTATAATATGATTACATTTGTTGGTAATAATCAATGAATGACAAATGGAATTTAAAATGATCAAAAGACAAAATAAGATGTCCAAGTCTCACTACAAACTGAGTTGGAGTATATTCAGAATCATTGCTCTTAAATGCTTAGCATTCTAATCATATTTCATTCTAAAATATGGAAACTTGAAGGGAAACAATGCATAAGGTAAGAGAGACAAAAGGCTTAGATGATGAGTCAACATAGATTAGATTGGAATTGACAGCTCCGAACACTTTTTGCTGCTTTTGCTTCTCCACGTCACTCAATTATGACCAGTATAAGGTCACATCTTTAATGCATCATAGTAAGTACTCCCAGAGATCTCATGTTATAAGAAAAAATCTGCTCATTGATTTGATAAATATTTTAGTTTCTTAGATGTGTAAACAAGCTGAGCTCAAGCAAGTTAGGCCTAGCTCATGCCTGGCTCGTTTGGTAATGGAGTTGAACTCGAGCCAGCTCATTAAATTTGAGCCGAACTAGAGTTGTTCATGAACAGCTCATTGAAAGAGATCGAGTGAGAGCTGAGGTCTCTTAAGACTTTCATTGATACACTTGGGCTCATTATTCCAATTATATTTTGAACATAAAATGAAAATGCATTTACTTTATACAAATTATGTTAACTTATAAAAAAATAAATGTAAAAAGTTGTGCAAAAATAATTAAAATAATATAATATATTAGCTCAAAAAATGAAAATGCATTTTACTTTATCCAAATTATGTTTACTTATAAAAACAAATGTAACAAATTGTGCAAAAATAATTAAAATGATATATTATATAAATTACATGTTTACTCATTTATTCATTTTTTAGCATAATCAAGTCAGGCTCAAGCAAGCTATGGCAATCGCAGACTCACTTTGTTAACCTAGTAATGAACTCAAGCAAAATTTCATCTTGAACATGAGCAGGTTTACGAATACCCTGCTTGTTTGACAGTGCTTTTTTGGTTATATTGGTAATTATAAAATAGGAGTGTCCTATATGTCTTTGTTATATATAAATCCTTAATGTGAATGAATATGTTGGGACTCATTCTGTCACTAGAGAATGGGGTTCATTCTATTTCTCTTGTTATCATAATTTGAGAATTTGATCCATTCTGCATCTTTAACTTTCTTGCTGATCCTTGGTATAATTATTCATGTTTACCTTAGCGCCAAGGAACGTAAGCATATTCAGTTTAACTAAAATTGGAAATGCGTTGCCCTCTATGTCATTAAAATCTTTGAGTTTTCATAGAGAAATAAGCGAAAAGGAGGGAATAGGGACACCTTAAGCCTAAACAAGTAGTCCAAGATTTCAAGTCAAAGTATGCCATCTCGATACCAGGCCCCCTATCAGTATAAACCCATTATTGTGTCGGTATTGGGCCGGTTTGGTATACTGAGTGTCGGTAAGCCCCTGTACCAAACCGATATGGTTCGGTATGCCCTGTACCGAACCGGTATGGTATGATACACCCCGTGCTGCCTGGTTCGGTATGATATAACATACCTTGGTTCAAGTAGTAGACTAATAGACATGGTCCACAAGTCAGCCATCTCTACTTTTGTGTTGACATTACAATGCATAGAGATTCTTCAGATAATTGGTTATATACATGAACACTGATTACCATAAAAGGAAGCAACATGAACCACCTGTTCTTGGTTGGGAGTTATTGGTAGGTTTGTGCATGTGTTTTGTGTGTTTATGTGTGTGTCAACATGATGCTTGTGGTATAAGGCGACCAAAAAGACTAATTTGCTTATTATTATTGATTAGTTGCAAATCATATAAATGCTATGTATTGGCTTTATAAACCAAACTTGTTGCATCAGAAAGCATATCTGTCATGTTTACACAATCAGTTAAACATTCTTGGATCCAAACATAAAGGAAAGGAACTTTTCTATAAAACTCACTAAACCATGATAGGTGGCAGGTTTGAAAACATCAGTGAGATATGGGTTTTCACGAAAGACAGTAGGTGACTTCATGAGGAACATCCTTTAGCAATTTACTGAGCATAACTGTCTAACCTTATCCTAAATATTTAATGACAGCTATATGGATCCTCATTAAGGCTACCTTATAAACTCCATCCATGTTATCTCAAGTCTTTCCCTCCTTTTTCTACTACTGTTAGTACAAATTGAAGTACATTTCCTTACTAGATGCCCTTCGTATTTTCATTTCACATGCTATCCTTCTCAAATTGATTTCCCATCATTTGTTCTTTAGTCTGTACAACTCCTACAACTTCTCTAACATATTCATTTCCTAATCTATCTTTTTAGTTTTACCATGCATCCATCATAACATTTTTTTTTCATTTCTGTCATACTCAGCTTGCTTTCCTGCATCATTATTGCTCAATATTCTGAGCCATGCAACATTGTTACATTATTTTGTTCTTTAAAGTTTTCTGTTAGTCTCCAAGGTATGCATTGATCATATAATACCCTAGAGACCCTTCTCTGCTCCATCCAACTAGCTATATTTCTGTTACCTATATCTTCATCTATCTCTTAGAAATGTGGAGGGTGATAAAAGAAAATTAAGATTTTTTAGAAAAGGTTTGAAACAAAACTTAGACACAGAAAGAAATTTAAATATTCATATATATATATATATATATATAAATTCTTGCTAAATTAGATTAGAACAACAAAGTTGAAATAATGGTAGCAAAATTGTTATCCTACAATTTTTCTTTATCCTAATATTACAGAAAGGATGTTTTCAAAATCACAGTATCATTTGTTGATTCTGTTTGTCACTGTTTCTTTGTAAGACGATCTCTGCTCAAATCTGGAATACAATAAATACTAATGTACATGCTTTTCCATGTAGCGTGACATATCAATTAATTTCATGATTGATTAAGAGAATCGCAATCATGAAGTTATGTGGAAAAATCCAAATTCACATTTAGGACTCTAGGTGATATTCCACATCTACCAAATAGCTTTTCTCTAAATATTTTACCACTTTGACACCGTCAATTTAAAATCTCTAGTAGGAAATTTGTTCTTGAAAATTTAATTTTTATTGTCATTATATTTTTAATGTGCATTACACATGGTTGTGCGCAAGTTCTCAAATACAATTTTATGGCATCTACAAATGACTTGAAAGTTGAAAGTAAATTCAGATCACATGGCTTTTATAAATTATAGATTTGAAAACATATAATAAATTCTTGTTAAGGATCATTCAAACATGTAAAAGAAAATCAAAGAAACCAAATTTATCTTAGTATTACTGTTGTGAGGAATTGGATATTACCTTCTTTGAATTATGGAAGAGGTTATTCTCCTTAAATTAAGTGTACTTTCTTTTTGGAGGAAACAGGATTAACTGTAACTAAAACTCATGCAAGCTGTTTTCATTAGTATTACTTTAATTGTAGCCCAACTCAATTAAATTGCCCCCATTTAACTTGTATTTCTCAAGCTTTTGACTAAGTCTACCCAGCTCATATGCAACCTGCATTTTAGAGCTTCTAACCCCATCCAATCCAAACCTAACAAATTTGTAGAATATGGGGCTCCTTCCAACCTAATTTGTATGTCTTATTGGGCTGAAGTTGTAAATGCTAATTTAATTTTACATTGGGTTTGGCTAGCATTAAGGGTTTGGACAACTTGACCCTCATTGAATCAGACCAAATTTCTGTGACTAAGTTTCCAATTGACCTTATCATGCCTATATTTCTATTATTTCTGACCAATCTATCCCATAACTTACCATATGTCTAGAGATTCTAACTCAACCTAACCTAGAAGACTTAGGTTTGAATAAGGGAGATGTCATTTTCTTTTCTATCCTTTTCTTTCTATATTTTTGAAATAAAGAAAGTTTCAAATTAGATTCCAATTAGAAGATTTTTTTTTTTTTGCTTGTCTTATTTTAATTTTGGAATTAGCATTTAAATTTGGTTAATAAGGTGTATTGTAAGGTTAGGTTAGGTGGTATTGTACATTTTGTTGGTTCAATTAGGCTAGGTGGTCTTATATGCAGAAAAAATTTAGATTCAAGTTGGTTTAAAATATGTCAATCAAATGATTGTAGGTGTTCATTTTGTTGGTTGGACTAGGCTTAGTTTCTTTTAAGTTTTAACCCAATCCATGTCTAGTTATACCTTATCTAGGAGAGTCTTGGATCTGAGTAAGAGGAAGGATGGCTTTCTCTTATGCTATTGTGTGTCTCTTTGCAATTATGATCGAAAGTATTAAGCAAATTAGGGATTCAGCTTTCAGTAAAGAATGATGTTATCTTGTATTTGTTAGGATCACTGTGCACCTGCGTGGACCTGAGGAGACCTGCGACAAAGCCCTCTACAAGAGTCCATTGCGATCCCAACTCTCTAAGGGCTGCAAACTTCATGCACTAAGTCGCTGCATACCCTGAACCCTGTGCAATGACCTAGTTCGTGTCCCCCCTCGCTTCTAGGGACTTGGGACGCACCTCCAGATCTGATCTTCCATCCTCAACATCCTAAGAATCAGGGCTTGGGCGTGGTACCTTGGGGGTGGAAGATCAGATCTGGAGGTGCGTCCCAGATCCCTAGAAGCGAGGGAGGACACGAACTAGGTCGTTGCGCAGGGTTCAGAGTGTGCAGCGATCTAGTGCATGAAGTTTGTAGCCCTTAGAAAGTCCAGATCGTAGTGGGCTCTTGCAGAGGGCTTTGTCGCAGGTCTCCTCAGGTCCACTTAGATGCACAGCAGTCCTAACAATTGATATCTCCTCAGGTCCACGTAGAGTATCGGCGATTTTCAATAGTATTTCTTTGCATTGGCTTAAAATTTTGAATTTTTGAGAGATTTCTCTTTCCTATTCTCATTATCTTTCTCAAAATTTTGAAATAAGGATTCAAATTGGTATTCTTTGCTTTTATAAATTTTCATCTACTCCCACATTCTTTGTTTTGATTTTTAAGTTCAAATTTTTTTCAATAATGTCTCTTGAAGATGTAATGTTTCCTTTTTAAGTTGCATCGTCTTATCGTTATATATTTATTAGTTTCTTTTCTTATTGCATTTACTATGTACATCTAAAGCCACTAACCTATTTTTCGTGCTGAAGCTTTTTCCTAGTATCTCATTACGATCTCTACATTGTTGATCTTTTCTTCTTTTCCATGAAAATTAATCTATTTAAGACTAATTTGATCCACCCTTAAGATTCTGAAATCTTCATCTCTCATCTTGGAATGCTTATTAGCAATTGCTAGATCATAAGCCACTATAAACTTAATTGTCAACCTTCTCATTAAATTCTTGTCACCAAAACCAAATCCACCATAAACTCTTTCACATCCTGTGCTGCTCTTCCCCTTCTTCCCTACAGGCCCATTTAAGTTGTCACCTATTATTTCTCCATCAGGAATGCTTTTTCATGAATTCATCCATCTCTGAAAGGTGTTTGCTAGTCCCCTACTCCAAGGCTACTTGCAGTGCAGAAGTATTAATCTATTACTTATCCTTTTTACGTTTGCAATTTTGTTGTTCATTTTTTTATCTGCTACTATCTAATTTTGTTATTGTACTTACCTAAAATTAAGTTTGTAACCATTTCCAATATCCTTAGACTTACCTGCTTTCAGTCTATTTCTTGTGTACCCTAACAGTTCACTCTTAAAAACAAGAACATTAATTTATTTCAAGGCTTGCTATTCTTTTCCTGTGTGAACTGAATGAGCTTATTATGATCATTTGATATTTAGTTTGACTAAATCTTTACAATCCTAGTTTTAAAATTAAACCATACGTGCTTGTTGAGTGTATATTTTCTGTGAAAATGCTTACATTCTACATTAGGAATTATATTGTTTCTATTGTTTGATAGGTTATGGGGCATGCTAGTGCTAGGCAACAACCTGCTAGATTTGGTGCCGAAAATCATCCTGTTCAGACGAGACCATATGTAAATCCAAATCCTCAAACGGTAAGTTGCGGGTACAATCCAATTTTGATTTCTAATTTTCATCTGAAATACTTATTTGCAGTTTGTTGTGTTGCAGCTTGACTATATCTGTCATAAAGTGAGTGGTTCTAACTATTGTCACTATTATTCTTATTAGGTAATGGTTGGACGGATGGGTCAGCTTGTGTTTGTTAATCCGATTATTCAGGTAGAAAAGGATCTCTATTGTGACTTTACATCTTTGAAATGCTTTTGTTATAACTCAAGGTGCTTCTTATCTTTGTATGGAGTTACATGTTTATCTTCTGTGCTTGAGGTGTGAATGGTAATATAGCCTGGGCATCAATTTTTAAGACTAAAATTATGCATTGAAATCTGTTTCTGAGACTATAATCCAATATACATCACAGTAGTTCTTAAATTTTGCTTATTGCCATATATCATTTGCATCACCTTCACTTATATTTGTTGCAGCAAATGTGCTGGTTCAGGAAATGGTTTTGATTCTGGAATTTGATCATCAATCTTTATTTAATATCTAAGTAATTGTAACCAGCACATCTTTTTCTACCAGTCATGCATGCTAATCTCACACTTTTATCTTCCATTACTGCCTTCCCAAACAATTATAACATTATTCACCAAATAATGCTTAAGCATTACTCTTTTGCTTTCTTATAATATTCATAGAATAAATCACCTGAGATTTTTAAATTCAAATACTGCCAGTGGTGTCTTTATATTTTACCTCTCCAGGCTTTTCTGGAAGAGATCAAGGCAATCTGTAAGTGCTGTGATCAGGCTCCAGCCATTTTTGATATTGTGGTTCTTCAACATTTTTGAGTTAGAAATTTCATGTAGGCAATGCATGTCTCTATAGGCATGTATTATTTAAACAATTCCGTACAAACCCCTTTTTTTTTGTTTTTGAGAACCTCTTTCTGCTCCATGACTTGTGCTTTTCCACTGGTGTTTCTTAAATATGGTTCCCAAGCTATTGCTGTTCCAAATGATTGACCTCACAGCTGTCTAAAAAGTCTCTACCTCCAGAAGCGCACACTGGCCACGCTGCAGAATGGACTAGTGGAGGCTTTTGTTCTCCTAATCAGCAACTAGTGAGGCAAAATTTTAACACGGTACACTGTTTTTCACAATATATCCATTATCATATAGATAGGTGATATCACATGAACACCCCTTGTATTTCTAAGCCAGAAAAACTTGATTCTCTTTCTATGCCTGGACTGGAAACTAGACTTTGGGCAATAGCAACCGTGTGGTGGAAACCACCACTAAGACGTACTTTGTCTCATTTTCCCACTAGGCCAATAATGTTTTAGATTACAATGTTAGGGTTTATGTCATGCATTCAGTTATTTATGAGCTCCTTTTATGAGATTATAACTTTCTTTGTAATAGTACATGCAATGGGTTGTATAGTCAATTTATCAATGATCCTGCTGGTACATCACTTTCAGTTCCCTTTTAATATTTCCCCTGCATATTTGTTTTATTTGTCACCCATCCATGTATCTTCTTTTGTCTTTTGTATTGAATTTGTCTCTTGTTTTTAAGGATCCAATTCAAGGACCACAGATTATCTCACAAGGAGTCCCACACTCTTTGTTAACTTCATATCAAGCAAATATGCCTAAGCTTCAAGGTAGTTGATTGACAATTTTATGTTTGACATTCTTTTGGTTTGTGCAAGTGAATGAATTTAGTCTGTTTTCTTGGCCACATATTTCTGAATGGTTGTGATATATAGTTAGGCGATGCTGATACCTTCTTATAAAAGGTGAATATTTATCATTACAATTGAATAGAAAGCTGCTGGAAGAGCACATATTACTTAAGTATGGCGGAAAGAAACTTAACGTACAATTTCAAAATGTGCAGTCTTGATGAAATGAATACACATCAGTACATATTTGTGTATCATCACAGATTTGTGAGTACATTTATAAATAGATTACAGAGTGACACTAAAAGATGCTATAATATACAATGTTTCTATCATGCGACCAAGGTCATGACATTTCATTTGCTGCTTGATGTAGTATGATAAATGCCAACATGTTAGACCTTGAAACTAACACATGCCTTTCGGACTATGCAATAAATACTTCTCACTTAAATAGAGCCGGTTCCTTCTATAGAGTTGTTAAGGAAGAACTTATTAAGTCATTCGTAAGTTGTGGGAATGGCGAATCGTTATGAGACTAGTGCATAAGCATGCATCTAATGTTAACTTCAGATTCACCAAGGCCCTATTTGGCAATGTTGTAGGTAGTAGAGCTTTTCTTTGTAGAATTTTGGGAAATAGAGCTTTAACTAGTAGAACTTCTAATAAAAAGCTGTTTGCTAACTATATTTTGAATTGTTATGGAACTTTAACATCTATTTGTTAACCAAACTGAGAGAGTGCTTTTAGTACCAAGAATGACAATAATGGATGTTGCGTTGTGCTTTCAATTGTCTAAGTATTTGTACTATCAAAAACTATTATTGTAAAATATTTTAAATTTATTCTGAAATTATAATAATATTTAAAAAAATTTTATATTATACTATATAATATGACATTATTATTGTAATATAGTATTATAATAGTATTATGTTGTTATATTACTATCATATAATATATTACTATGATATGTTTATAAATATATAATCATAAGAAAATAAAACTATTATAACATAATACAATATTATTATATTTTACTTTATTATAGTACAAAGTATTATTAATTAAAATTATTTTATATTTTAATCTAAATAATACAATAAATAGTATAATTATTTTTAGGGTGATTATCAAGTAACAAAGAATATCATAAGGTTGAAACTCAAAAATCCTTAATTGCATGATTATGCAATAAAAAGACACAAACTTAAATGATTATGGTAATAAAGTAATTATATTAATTAAAAAAATTCATTGATAGGACTCAAACCCGAGTCTTTCAGGTAAGGTTTTGAAAAACACCTTCCTGACACATTTTAAGGAGAGCTTTTGCCTAAGATTTCCAAACTGAATCTTCCCTATTAGACATTTTCCAGCTTTTGTAGGCAGCAGAAAGCTGTTTTAAAATTTTTACCAAGCACCTCAAATTCATCTGAAAAGCTTCTATCCCTTGAAGATGCACTTACTTTTGGCCAACCAAAGCAATGCCAAACAGCACCTAAGACTGAAATAGGAGGATGCACTTTACTCCATCTAAAGAAGATGCAAAATTGTTCCATATGGATCGTATCACCATTCAAAGAGTCTTCTAAGGTTAATCCTTCTCGCCAAGTTTGAATTTGGTAGCCTTCTATGATCATTTGTATTTTGTTATATAGGGTCTTGATCTTATACCAATGCAATTTACCTGATCTCCTCTTGTGTAGCTTCCATTAATGTTATCCTAGTTTTCTTCATTTTTCTTCCACCTTGTTGCCTTATTTTGACTATTTGGTATTCACACCCTCTTCTTCAGTCTCTCTTCACGTTAACCCTTATGTTATGTATCCTTTATGGTTTTAGCATGATTTACTTGGTCATGTTAAACCAAAAGGCACACACTATATAAGTATGGTGCATACGATCCACACATGGCGATAAGGCAATGTTGTGATAGCATTTTGTTATACATCAAGGATTTTGATGCTCAGACTCTGTCAAAGTTGTTCTTATTAGTGACTTGACTCAAATCCCTAATAATTTCAACTAGGGGTGAGCATGGTTCGGTTTGATCCGGTTTCATGCTCAAACCTAAGCCGAACCAGTCCTAAACGGTTTGGCATTTCTAGAACCAAATCGGACCAATAGAACATTGAAACCAAACCAAACCAACATGATTGAAACGGTCTGCTTTGGTTTGGTTTACCGATTTATATTATTATTATTATTTTTTTTGTAATTCATGAAGACTTGTTCCTTTTCACATAAGAGTATCACCAAGAGAATTTATCAAGTAAAATGATTTAAATTGACATAAGATATTGTCACTCAATAAATAAAATTCTTAAATAAATACCATCATTAAGGATTAAGATAAAGATCTCCAACACATTACAAAAAAAAAATAATCCAATAAGTAAGTCACTTAGGGTTTAAGGCTAATCAACATAAAATCAAATTGATAAACAACACCATAAATCCAGAATTATTTTCTAATACATTAATACTCTAACATAAACATCTAAATCAAAATGACGTCGTTTTATTAAAGCCGGTTCGGTTCGGTTTGAGAACAGTTTTATTTATTGACAAACCTGAACCAAACCAAACATGTTTTTATATATCAAAAACCAACCAAACCAAACCGAATAAAATTTTAAACCAAACCAAACCACCAAACCTATGGTTTGGTTTGGTTTCACTGGTTTGATTGTTTCAGATTCGGTTTTTGCTCACCCCTAATTTCAATGCCTTAAGGTGATAATGGTGGTGTTTTCATCTTTCAGAAGCATATATCACATATGTATAGCCACTTTACTTTTAGGGGTCAATGTTCCAGGTCTGTTTAGAGTGCATTCCAAATTTTTGGTTCAGTGGTCAATGTTATTGTGATATACTAGTGGTTTCTTAATTACCATAAGGTTTATTGCTTCCTTTATGGAGATTTATAGTATATATTTATCTTAAGCTGAATGCCTTCTGTTTTCATGGAGCTGCTGATATCAATCAGGGAATTCATGTTTATTTTCAGGTACTGCAGCCCCGCCATTGCAGCTTTGCATGACTCCACATCTTGTATCTGGCAGTAACCAACCTTTGATGATTCCGAGCAACATTCCCTTCACACAGCCTTTCCCTGCCATCCGACCCATTATGGTCCCAAGTGGAAATGGTATCTTCACCGGCAGGTTGCACTAAATTTGCAGCCAAAGGTCTCAATTTTGACAAAAAGGTCATACAATTTGTGTTAGATTTACATTGCCAACTTATCCACTCTATATACGTTGGTATGATGTGAGATTTTGACTTTGGAAACTGTGAGCAGGGTTCCAGTTTAAAAGATAAAAGTAACAAGCACGTGCTTCAATTTTTATTTTCTGATATTCTTTAATGAGTGAACTCGTATTTGAAATGGAATTTTTGCACCATCCAAGTGATTATGAATGGAGTTCAATCACCTTAAGAGGCATTGAGTTCAATTCATGGAGTAACTTCTTTATGTCTAAGCTTCAATTTGGTTATTGATTACCTAACTATGAGATATCTACCCGCAAGATTGCTAAATGGAGAAAGGGACGATAGATGTGGGATAATTGGTTAAACCTATTCTTGGGATTGTCAGATATAAGATTCTGGTAATTCCTTCGGCTTCTTCATGAGTCTGCCTCGTCTCTTCGTGGTAACCATATTCATGGCAGAAATCACCAGGATAAGCTGAATAAGCCTTGAACTTTGATTATTATTTTGAGAGCAAGAAGCAGTTCTGCTGATGATTGAAGATAGGTCTGGACCATCAATGTGGAGGGCTACGGTTCCAGTGCCTAGCCATGTCCAGAATATTTGTTTATGTTGCAATTTTGCAGCTCTATCAACTAGATGACAAGTTTTCGTACATAGTTCTTGTATTATGGCTTTTTATTTATGAAGTAATTTATTTGTTTTGGTGAAAGAGAGCTCCCACAATCTCTCTAAGGTGCCCCGAGCACGTCACTTCAGTGCGAAAGTGCTACATCCAAACCGTATGAACAAAGTCAGCAAGGTGCTTCATCGGTTACGCTCAAAGAACATCGGTGCCATTGAAAAGCAATCATTGGCCACAAATCTGAAGAAATTTGGTGGCATCCGAAAAATTACTTAGATGAAATCCTCCTCATTGGATCAAAATCATCAAACCAAGGAGCATCAATAGATCAAATGAAGAGACATTAAGATGGATAGCTCCAGTATCTATTGTTTGTTGCCTTTCTTCTGATCAACAGAAGTGTCTGCTTAGCGTTCTTCCTTGTTATGACTAAACTAGCAAGTGAATTAGTCATCTTTGGAGTCGGCAGCGTTATTTATTGTGGCCACATTCAACAACAATAATAATGATGTGTTGGAACCTCCTGAACATTGGATAGCATTTGCCTTTATTGAATACAGGCATCAAAGCGAGCAATAGCCTCATCCTGCCATTGACCATTATCTAGAACCAGCGAATTTTGATACCAATCCTGCAATGGATTTCTATTATTAAGAATAAGAAAGTGACTTGCTTTGAGGGAGGGTGGACCTTCTATAATGCAATCACTTTAAAGAAAACACATGTAAATTCTTCATGATAATTGTTGCAGGAGATTCCTGATTCTAGTCGGAGTGGCTAGAGATGGCTGGTGTGGTGAGACCTGCAAACAAGTTCCGATCGGAGTTGGTTCCGGCAGAGATCCTCCTATACTCAAATCGGGACCCTCCGACGGTCAAGTCAGAAAATGCAACAGATGAGAAGGAGAGCGAAAGGAATATAGGACGTGTGTATGAGTGTACCTGAGGGGGTTTTTTTAATCTCTATTTATAGGGAGGCGAGAGCCACAGAGAAAGTGATGGGAGATCGTTCTGGCCTCTCTGCCCATACCCCTCGTGATGCCCAAACTTGACAAATACAAGGGTTGCCATAGCGTGTGACCCATCGTGGGACTCGAGTGGTTTACCGAGATGTGATCCAGATAATGATTTCTTTCGGTTTGGATTTTGGTGGCGGATGTCATCTTATTTCGTGTGCAATCAGCCACTCACAGGGGTGGCTTGATTTGATATGGCATCCCTTGGTGTGCAGCCAGCCATTGGAGTGGTATGGCCTCACATGGGGTGATGCGACTTGATGTGATGGTATGGGGGTTGACTCTTCCAAACATGGTAGTCTGTGAGTGTTGAAGGGAATGTAGCTCATGGCTAGAAGCAAGGATTGGTATGGGATCCTTCAGTCGAAGTCGATGTTGGGCTCAGGACCTCTCTTGGATCGATGTCTAGCATTCGGGTATCACCCTAGTGTCAGTGGTTAAGGATTTACAGGCAGAGCTATGATGGGCAGCCAGAGCCAAGCTTAGCGGTCGAATATAGGATGGGCGGTCGAAGTCAAGATCGGCTGGATCTTCCACCAACTGTCACGAAAGCTTCATCCAAAAGGATCAGTGAGAGAGTGAGGATCGATGAGACCTGAAGTGAGATCCACTGCTTCATTATGTATTAAATGGCTTCTTTTAGTATGGCTTTTTCACAGTTTGGGCTGACATATCTACTACTGAGATTGTACTTATTACTTCCGCTTGGCACTGTGGTAGCAACCATGGAGAGTGGGAACCAGAGAGGTTCGAAGTAAGATCCCCACTGCCATGTGTCTTCAGCATGGGTGACATACTTTCCCCCAACATATGCCCCTACTTTCGAGTTCAAATTGAGTAGGGTTCGGACGAAGAGAGTATGCTGATCGATGGCTGCTGAAGACACGCCCCTATCACAGCTGAGATGATGCATCTACACCTTTTCGAGGAATGGAAAGGTCATGTTAGGGTTAATTATGACAGAGAAAAGTAGGACGATTTTGTGGGATTCGAAGGACGACATGCTTCCTTCAGATGTTACTCATAAATGAGCTGTCTATTGGTTTCTGCAGGCCCATAGGGGTGTGCCAGATGTCAGCCATCTGACGGTCAGGGAGATTTGCTATCTGGACTGTATTGATCAAATCCCTCAGAGTTTTTTCTTTCTTGTTAACCAAGTTTTCGGCTTTCTTCGAGCTCTTAGAGAAGTTCTCCTTCTGGCTGTCTCGCCCAGTCTCCTTGGGTTGTCGGTGGCTTCCTGCAGTGACTTCCTCTGGTTAACTGTCCTCATCTCCTGCACCATGATAGGCAGATCTCTTCATTTTCCTATCGATTTTGGTTTCTCCCCTTTCTTTTGGTTTTGTTAGTTTTCTTGATTTGTCTCTCTTCTTCTTCCCTTTACCCTTTAACGAGAGTTGGTCTTTTGAGTCCCCCCTTCTTCAGGGGGAAATTCCGTCGGTTCTGGTGTCAGGCATGAGGTGGACCACCTTTTATACTGGACACCATTGGATCTGGGTTAGATTCAGAGGATCTGGATTTGATATGGATCTAGTATGGGATTCCAGCTTCGTATGAGTTGGAGTCCCCAGGGCCCAGCAGTAAGATCGGTGATCCTCCGTTTGGTAGGATCGGCCTGTATGAAGAAGTATTTAAGGCCTATCTTAGATTGCTTGTTCACCCCATTGTTGTAGAAATTTTTCACTTCTTCAATATTTATCTTTATTCTGTCATCCCGAACTCTTTCAGCTTTATCATCGGCTTTGTTGCCGTTTGCTTCCTGATCGGAGTCCAACCATCCATTCATCTTTTTCGATCCTTTTATACCATAAAGAGACGTACCGGAGACTGGTGGTATGTTTCCTTTCCTAAAGGGTCTTTGCTTTGATAAAGGGAGCCTCCTCTTCGATTTATGGGTAGAAGGGTCGATTTTTATTTGTTTCGGACCCTTCCATCGAAAGTCTTAGGTTTTTTTGTTGGGATCAGTTGAGCGCAACCTTTTTTTTTTCCAAGTCTTGAAGCAGCCAAAGAGTTTCCAATAGATCGAAGAATGCCAACGTGCATTTGAGGAGCTGAAAGACTATCTCGGCTCTACACCACTCAGTAAGTTGAAGTCGGGCAAAGAACTCTACTTATACTTGGCAGTCTCTCCAGTAGCCATGAGTGCCATACTAGTTCGAAAATAAGACAAGGTTCAGAAATTAATCTATTATGTTAACAGAACTCTCCATGATGCCGAGACTAGATACACCAGGTTGGAGAAGATCATCTTCGCACTCAAATGCCAGCAAAGGTCATGGTCTCTTCGTGCGCCCCTTCAACGACCAGGTGGCCATCCCTCTCGGGAGCACGTATCTCTCGAGTACACTGCGGGAGAGGTCTAGATGGATAAATCCTTTGGCTAGATGCCCACCAAAGACGATGGAAGAAGCCATCCCGGTGAAGAGGAAGGAGGAATGCGTTAAAAGCCAAAGACCTCCCTTCGAGCATGGCAAGGGAACAACCCCAACTGCCACGGATCCGAATCCTCCCCTAATGCAGCAAAAATTTTCAATACCTCTCATTCCAAGCCGAAGTCTGCATGGTTGGTGGCGATCCTATTTGAAGAACCAGCTCCCCAGCCACAAGACGTTCATTGCTTGTTGGAGAGAGGGACCGCACCGCCGCACCATGAAGGATTGCGAGTGGATCTCCATCTTGAGATGATGAAGGGTCCCCCTTTAAGAAGAGGGAAGTAGGCCACCCCTCTTGATGACTCCTGCCTATTAAGGATGAATGTTAGCTAGGCAAGAACCGTGAAAACTACCTCGACTGTCGATCGAGAATTTGAATCCTATTCCCTTACGAAACTTTCATTCCCAAGGCATGCGACAATAAAAGTGTGACGCCCTTGAGATTCTATGAAAGTAGCTTTTCAGAATAGATTATCTGAAGCTCTTGAATACCCCCATCTCTTATGAAAGCCCGTGAGAACCCTATCTCTCATGTTTGCAATTAGCCGCACCTGGTGAAAGAAGAGTGCTCTATAAGTTAGTCGCATAAGTGATGCGATGGGATTTTCTTTATAATCTTTCAACTCATGTAATGACATATTTTATTTGATAATAAAATGAGGTATTGATTCATCATATTAGCCGTAACTTGCTATGTTTAAGATTATGATGAATCCCAAAGATTAGGATAATGGTTTTAGGAGACATGAATGGGTCATGCCTGTGACATCTAAAATTCTAATCTTAAATATTTCTGATTGTGGGAGTATTAAGTCGGAGATCAATATTACAGATAGACTAGCACATCCTATGTATACTCGATGGAGAGGTGTTGAGAAATATATCCTGTTGCTGCAGAAATCCGCCGG
>KE508392.1:23389-34793 GCA_000441515.1 Elaeis oleifera | reverse complement strand
TAGAAGACCATTATCAACAAAAATATTTTCATAAATTTATTAGAAAATAGATAGAATAACCATTATTTTTAGCTTTTATTGCAAAATCTTGTTCTAATAACAAGGGTACAAAATAATATTTTTAATAATTTTTGAATATAATAATCGGTCTTTAGTTTCAAATTTTATCCAAAGGCAACTTCAAAATCTTGGTTCTCACAGTTTCGATCTGAATGGACTCTCCACTAGCACCGAACAGCTCGAAGTCACCTTTATTTAGACTTTTTATTTCTGCAGACCCTACAACGATTTGTAAAGGTGTGAGCCATAGGCGGTATCCAATATCCAAGAATCTAAAATTGAAGTACTTAATGATAAGTTTGTTTATATCATATACAAACCTTCAGCAATACTTGCTTCTTTATGTTTACAGTTGCAAAGTACTCCTTACAATTCTTCTTTAATACCCGCCTTTGCCGCAGTGATAGCAAGTACTTTTATCGGAGACCTTCTTCACCTTCTTCTTAGAGATGCTGGCCTTAGAGTTCAATTTTTCTTAGAATCTTTCTTGTCTTTCTTCTTATTGATCTTATCAAGAAGAAGAACTGGAGTCTTTCACCTTTGAAATGGCTCTCTACTATTTGAGTATATTCAGCAGCTCAGACAGGTTGATATTCAATTTATTCATATGGTAGTTAATGATAAATTGAGAGAAGAATTAGAGAGTGACTGCAGGATCAAATCCTGACTAAATTCACCATCTATAGCAAAACTCAATTGTCCTAGACGAGTGATCAAATCAATCATCTTAAGGATATGAGTTTGCATAGATGTGCCTTCAGTCATCTGGGCACGGAGCAACTACTTAGATATCTCATATCTAGTAGTTCGACTTTGTTCCCTATATAACTTCTTTAGATTAAGGAGTATAGAAAGAACATCCATATCTTCATACCGTCTTTGAAGTTCATTGTTCATTGAGGCTAGCATGATACACTTGATAGTTACACTGTCATCCTTTCATATCTTATATGTGGTTCTTTCCTTCTTAGATGCATCTTCTCCAATCATATCGGATGCATGTGAATTCAGTATATAGGAGACTTTCTCCTGTGTGAGAACTATTCTCAGATTTCTCAATCAATCCATATAGTTTGGTCTGATCAATTTATTAGCATCTAATATACTTCAATGTGATAGTGAGGATGCTATTTATGTAGTTAATCTACAATAACAAGAGCATAATATAACCAGACAACTCATGATGACATGCATAACTAGATTAGAACTTTTGTCTAATTGTGTCTCCCACTATTTTAATGAATTTGTAGCACTCAAGAATGAAAAATAAGAAACATCATTATGTTCTAAGTGGGTTAAGATCTCTATTCCTCATAAACACCTTATGGATAGCACAACAAGCATTCATGAGTTCAAGAGTAGGTAACTCTTTACCAATTGTACTTCATACAATTCTCAATATTTTTTCTCTTACCTTTAGATCACTCATAGTCTTATGGATAGTATAACAAACTATAGTATTTTAGTTAAGTTAACCCTTCAATCCCATATGGTCATACTTAAATAATGTCATTCTTATAGATAGCACAATAAGGCAACACTATTCAAACATGCCATAAGCATCAATATGCACTTAGTCAATATCATATTAATTTCTATAGTAAATCTTGTAGATAGCACAACAAGTACACTAAGAGCTTGACATACTCAATTGATCAAGTATGAAGGAAGGCCTTTGTAGTGTCTACATCACTCAACAATCTAAGTTTGAAACTCAATAAGATCAAATTGGTTAGGTTAGTAGGTGGGAGGCTCTCTGTAGCTTTCTTAGACACCAACAAAGTTGGCCAGGCTAACATACGAACCTAATTAGAAAATCTCTTTTAATACTTACCTAGACACCAATTGATCAAATGAATTTGGTATTTGATTTGTAAGTGAATCCTGACATTACAGCTTAATATAATTTTTATAAAGGGTCTTTGAACTGGTCTCGACACATCCTAACTACTACATAAAATATAACATACAAATTATGTAATTTAACATGCCTTTCAAGTTATAATATCAATCATATTAACATGCCAAAAATTATTACAATAATCATATAAGGGTGCACAAATGACTTAACATATAACAAGTTTAGTCAATATTAAAACAAACCCTAATCAAATTAGGCATGCATTACATCCTTAATCAAAAAACTGATTTAAGCATCAAACAACCATGAATCAATAATTTATATTATCATAATTAAATTTAATAACTAAATTTAAATCCATGGTTCAATAATTTTTGATTTTAAAATCGATGCTAGAAATCGATGCAATATTTTTGGCAAAATATGAATTAGAACAATTCTATATTACAACTCATTCACTTGTTTGATCAAATCTAATAATGATGGCTCTGATACCACTTTTGGGTTTCGATCATGTAGTGAAATATGAATTTAAATTTTTTAAAGATACATATCGAAAGCTTTAATAATTAAAACTGTCCAATTGAAATTCAAACCGTAGAATCACCTTATAGATGTTGAACAAAATAAAATCCAAGCATGCAAAGAGATAGAAAATTATAATTTCTCCTATGAGTAATATGGTAAGAAGGTGATCTCTATGAGGCTCCAAAATAAAAGTCCTCTAATGGTGATCCACACGAAAGTTGCTCAAGATCCTTCCCAATCGATGTGCTGTCGCAGCATTTCTTCACAAGAATACTGTTGGCTTCGAACTCGAAGCACAATCACACCAACTCTCAGTTGCCTTCGATTTCACCACTAAGATCATGCCAAAAGAATTCTCTTCAAAAATCTCACAACCTAAGATTTTATTTTGTGCTCCAACATATGAAAAAATCAAATCCTAGGACAAGCTTATAACACTTGCTATTTTCTCACCACCTTCGTTCTATTTTTCTCCCAATTTTTTTCTTATCTTTTCTTCAAATTTTTTCAAAATTTTCCTCTCTTATCATATTCCAAAAGCCTCTAATTTTTCACCAAAATTCAGCCCTTATCCCTTATGAGACACCCCATATAAATAGATAAGGAAGGGACGTCAAGAGAACCAAGGGGCACCAACTCTTAGCGCTCCACCTTTCTCACATAAAGAATTAATTCTCTAATGCATTAAGTGGCACAGAAGAAGCTTCATATAGAAAGACTCTTCCTCTTCTATGCCCCATAATTTTATTATTAAATTTTGGTGTGTGATAATTAAGGAAAAAGAGGAAATCGATGAGATGGATAAGAGTCTTAATGAAGAAGGACTCTTCCTCTTCTTAATGCTAAAAAAGAGGTGGCGGCATTTATTTTCATGTGGAACCTAGGTGGCATGGAGGTCTCCTTCCACACTTGAAACTCTTTCAAATTGGATAGGAGTCCAATTAAAATAGACCCAATCTAATCAGGTCAAAGGCAACAGGTTTAATTTAGCTCAAGACCAAATCCCAAAGTGTGTGACCAATTGAGTTTCAAATCTAGCCAGCAGTGGATACAAACTCTTGATCTAATCCTTATCTGATTAGATTAAGTCAGCTCAAGAGTTTCAATCAACTAGGACTCTTCCTAATTAATTCTTGAATCAAACTCTTTAATTCTGACGAGTCTACAAGTCAAGATTGACGTCTAACAACGTATCATGATTGTTGGATTTGTGCCCTAGAAGCTAATTATTGGCTGATACATTATGTAATTCTAGGACCTAAATTTATACTTATAACTTTTCATTATCAATAAAGGACTTATTCTTCCAATCATGCTTATGTGTCCATGATTTATCCAAAAAATTAATAAAGATGATTTTTGTATATTCTTAAAGTGTTAAGAATTTGAGACATATTAATTAGTAGTTAATTTTTAAATATTTTTGATCAAAAGATCATCATAGAGTATAGTGATCAATCCATTTGAGATCGATGCACAGTTCACCTCCCTTGTGGGCAGATGAGTCTTGGGTCTGCAGTGTAGGGACACTGGGGTGAAGGTGCGGATGGTTGTTAGAGAATAACTTACACTGAGTGTGACCAACACATGAAACCACATGGATATCAAATCACTCGTCAGTGATCTTCTCGATGCTGCAGTGGTGTGAGTGATCCTTTGACCTATGGTGTCATTGGCTATTCATAGCGAAACTACTGAGTTTAACTATACGTTTCCTTGGTTCCTAACCATTTGGGTCTTTACTGTGTATGTTGGCATTAGTAGATTCAGATTCGTTATTTAGAGTAGGATACACCTAGAAAAATCTATTGATCTTCATAGAAAAAGAGAAGTCCTATGCGTTTCACGAGACTGAGCTCAGAAAGACATTGGCCAAAGCAACTATGAATACTGAAAAAGAACTTTCACGAGATTCACATATGAACTCGAATCGAGCTAATCTAGCATATGACTGACGATAAGGTCTGACGAGTTCTCCATGACCTCCATCAAGTCGGAACTAACCGTTGGATGTATGTCCTAGAAGCCAATCTTGGCTGACATATTTCATATCTCTAGGACATGATTTTATACTTATTGGATAGTTATACTATCATTTATGTTTATATGTCCATGAATTATCCAAGAGATTAATAAGATAATGACATATATTCTCAAAGAGTTGAGAATTTGAGACATGTGTCATTAATGGTTGATTTCTAAATTGCTCTTGATCATAGGATCATCAGAGGAATGGTAATTGATCTGGATAGACCAGTGCATGGATCACTTCCTTTGAACAAATGGGTCTCAAGTCTACGGTGTAGAGACACTGGAGTGAGAGTGCAAATAGTTGCTAGAGAATAACTAGTATTGAGCGTGACCAACATGAGAAGTCACATAGATGTCTACTCACTCGTTAGTGACTTTCTCGATGCTGTAGTTATATGACTGGTTCTTTTACTTGAGATGATACTATTACTCACAGTGAGGCTACTGGAGTTTGACTGACACATCAACATGGATCTCAAAGAGCCCTTATAGTGGATATTGGCGATAGTTGGTCCACCGTAAGAGTGGAGTGTGAATCAAGATGGAATCTATAGACCCTAGCAAAAGGGAGTAGTCCTATGAGATTTAAGAGGCTGAATCCTTAAGTCTTTGGCCATAGCATTGTGATTGATGAGAAAAATTTTATAGAGTCACATATGGACTGAAGCTGATTGAATCTATCATATGATCGATGTTGAGGTTTGACGATTCATCCATGACCTGCCATCTGGTTGGGACTTACGATAAATGGACTGTATCATATATTAACTGCACCTAGAGATTCATCTTTATTCTGCTGGGTTGCCACTATATACTGCTAGGTGTTACTGGTGGATTGTGAGACTCATAAGGATCATCTTGATGATCCATGATCCTTGGTGGTTAAGTTGGAATTATTCTAACCCATTGAAAAGAGTTTCAGTGATATTGTGATAGAAATCACAATATATCTCACTATCAGATAAAACAGAATCTATGGGGTCACACACGAAGAGGTTTTTGACTGATCAGATGGTAGAATTATGATTATGAATTATAACAGGATTTGATTATCAATTTGATTGATAATTGATCTAATGTAAATATTGCATTATGTAACTCGTTAAAGAGTTAGTGAGTTATAGAAGGATTAATTAGTAATAGGATTACTAATTGGCTCTATTTGATTGAGCAATGGAGCTTGCATCAAGTTCAATTTGATTAAATTCATTTGACTCATTATGAGTTTGATTTGATCAAACCCTATAGGGTTATAGGATAATCCTAAAAAGATCGGATGATTAGTTCCAATTGAATTAAGATTAAGATTTGATCTAATTTTAATTAGACTAGGATATATATATTTCTATTTAGACTAGAAATCTTCATTTTCATGATGCACTAAATCTTAATTGGATTAGGATTAAAAATTGAGTTTGACTCAAGCACCAAGAAAGAGTCCAATTGGACTAGGACTCCTCCTCCAATTAGGAGACATCCAATCTAAATTAATTGGACTCTAAATCAGATTTAAATTTTATTTATTTGAGTCTAATCAAGTTCTAATATAATTAAGATTTATTAGTATTTTATTTGGATTAAAATAGCCACTTAATTGAGTCCCATGTAACTTCCTATTCATGCACCAACGCCAACTTGTTTTGTGCACCCAAAAGACCCACGCCCCAAAGCTCTTTAATACCAATTTTTCTCCCCATTATCAGTGCATAAGAGAGTAGAAAAATCCTTGGTTACGGTGCAAAAAAATCAGGTTGCAATTATTTTTGGTTGGGTGGCACAAAAGATTAGAGTCCTATTTGAATTGGACTCTATTTCCTAACCAAACACTAACTCATCTTAAGCCTATAAATACCCAGCTATATGGGATGGTTAAGGCATGGATTTGAACCAGGTGTTGACACCCAAAATCAAAAGAAAAGGTATGGAAAAAATCAAGGGAGGGACGACGTGAAAATATGGGGTGCAAGGTGAGATTTATCCTTTCTTTCTTACAACCAATTGTTGGTTGTTTTGAACATCTTCTTCTCTCCCTCTTGTCCATGTTTAGACATAGATGTCTCTTCCTTTCTTTGTCCAAAAGTTAGACAAAATTATTACATCTCTATTATAGAGATTTGGTGCATAGATTTTAGGAAGAAAAGAGAAGAAAGGATTCTTCTCATGATCTCTAGCGTAGAGATCAAGATCCTCCTACATCTTCTTGTTCTCTAAGAATATCTTAGGAGAAAAAAAGATTTTCAACCATCAAGATACAATTTCTGCAATGGAGCTAGCACTTCGGTGAGATCAAAAGGCTTCTGATCAGATCAGAGTCTCATGTGGATACCCTTAGAGGTCGGACGCTTGTGCGGCTACAAGGGACCTTCGAAGGACATCCATGATCATCCATTGGTGTTGAAGATTGATCCATGTCCAGGTATGTTTTGTATTTAATTTTTTTATTTAATTTTTATATCTGAATCTTATCTCACATATGATGATCCTGTTTATGGTTTGAAGATTTGATCTTATGCATGCTTAGATTAAATTAGATTTAATCTAAAAATTTAAATTTCGCTATGTATTTGTTTTGTAAAATCATACGTGCATGAAACCATAAAAATCTAACACTAATGATAGAAGGATTGAATCATATAATAACTGCACCTAAGAGTTCATACTTTCATTCTACTGGGTTGCCACTATATACTACTAGGTGTCACTATTGGGTTTCGAACACGTAGCGAAAAGTAACTTTTAAAATTTTTAAACCAAACAAGTCAATAGCCTTAACAATTAAAACTATCGAGCCGAAACCCAAACCCTAGAATCACCTTGCCGATGTCGATCAAAATAAACAAGCATGAAAAGGGATAGAATTTTATAATTTCATCAAAAAATAATGTGGTATGTTGGTGATCTCCATAAGACTCCAAAATAGAAGCCCTCCAACAGTGATCCACATAGAAGTTGGCCAAGGTCCTTCCTAATCGATGTGCTACCGCAACCTTGTCTTCTCAAAAATACTATCGGCTTTGAACTCGAGGAACGATCATACTAAAACCCAATCACCTTCGATATTGCCACCAATATCATGCTAAGAAACACTCTTCAGATATCTCAGAACCTAAGATTTGATTTTGGGCTCCAATACATGGAAAAATCAAATCCTAGGGCACACAAGCAACACTTGCTAATTCTCTCACCACCCTTCTTACAACTTTTGCCTCTCAATTTTTCTTATCTTTTTCAATTTTTTTAAATTTTTTCCTTATTTACATGCCACTTATCTCTAGTTTCATCCAAAAACCTAGCCCCTGGGCTATATGGGATGCCCCATTTAAATAGGGGACCAAGGGACATGAGGAAGGACCAAGGGGTGCCAACCTTTGGCACTTCATTTTCTCACGTGATGAATAAATTCACTGCATATAATTTCTTATGTAGGAGAGCCTTCATACAAAAGGACTCCTCCTATTCTATGCCTCATAATTTTTCCACGATAAATTGGCATGAATTTAAAGGTATCTGGATGAGAATTGAAGGCAACACATTAAGATAAGAGCCTTCATTAAGAAGGACTCTCCATCTTCACATGCTAATTAGGAGGGGTGGCATTTTATTTTGATGTGAAACCTAATAGGTGCAGAAGAGTCCTTCCACACTTGAAACTATTCTAAGTTGGATAAGAACCCAATTAAAATGGACCCAATCCCATTAGGTCAAAGACAACTGGTATAGGTTAGCTCCAACACTTTGAACGAAACCAATTTAGGAACTTAGGTAAATACAATATGCTAGCATATCAATTAATATTAAAATTATATTAATTTAATTAAATTAGATCAAGACTAAATCTCAAAGTGTGTGATCCATTAAATTTCAAATCTAGCCAGCAGTGGATCTAGACTTTCGATGTAACCCTAATTAGGTCAACCGAAGAGTTCCAATCAACTAGGACTCTTCCTAATTGATTTTTGAATTAAACTCTTTTAATTATGATAAATCTATAAATCTAAATTGACATCTAACAATGCATCATGACTATCTAAAAGATTTAAAATTTTGATAAAAAATTATCAAAATACCCTTTAATGGCAAGTTATCATGTAATTCAATCTTTCAGTCAAATAATATCTCAGATGATCTGTGGATATGAAAACATATCAAACCCAATCACTTATCTATATGTATCTCGATCAGAAGATGATGATTCATTTGATGTATATTAAATTTTTTTCTAATTATCATCCTGCTTTGGCCAAAGACTTCCAAAATCATCGACCTATGAGATCATATAGGATGTTCGCTCTCCTTATTAGGAGTGACTGATCTCTTATTGATTACTCACAATCTCTATACACACTTCATCATATCTAGAATACCCCATACAAGGATCAAAGAACTAAGTTAGGAAGTGAACCAAAATATGGATCCATGTACACAAGATACCATGGCAATCTTAGGTCAAAGGATCATTTACACAACTCTCACTAGAGAATCATCAATTGATATGTAATAAAACTCTATCTGATGTTCTCTTGCAATTCTATTTAGTAAACTCATTCTCTAATGAGCACCCATATCTTTGTATTAGTATGACCACACAAGTGGTTGTGAGATCAACCACCCTCATTTCTAAGCATACATAGGACATATCAGTCTTATCGATATTATTAATCTCTGACTCAATGAACCAATGACTGAGAATATTTTAAGTCATGGCTATCAAAGATTTAGGTCTCACTAGCATGATCTCATCATGGCCCTAAAATGATTGTCTAGACCTATGGGGTTCATTATAATCTTAAGAATAAAAGATGCAGCATATAGTGTGTTGGTGCAAAATTCCGCTGGCGCCGGAGAAACTGGAGTCGATGGAGCCAGGGTCACCGTCGGGACCTGCAAAGAAAGTCTAAACCAGAGTTGGGATTGCTCTGGCAAGACCCTCCGATGCTCAAGTCAGTGCTCTGCCTCAACAAAAATGGAGTGCTCGAATGAAAATTTTAGCAGAGTTTTGAGATAGAGTTTAGAGCTTAGAGAAGAACGTATCTGGGAGTCCCTTTTATGGACGGAGAGCGTAACTGATTGACAGTAACGTCTGTAACCATCTGGTAGTGGGTCGTTCAGAGCCACGCAGAGTTTATTACGGAGAGTAGTGGTGTCAGGGGCCGTTCAGAGCCACGTGGAGTCTGCTAGGGAGAGTGGAGTGATGTTCGTTGTCGTGACTTGCCAGAGAGTGGTGGAGCCGCGTGGGATCCGTTACAGAAAGTAGAGCAGAGTAGTGGTCATTGTCGTGACTTGTCGGAGAGTTCGGGCCTATCGACTGAAGCTCGGTTGGGGCATCTGGTGGAGCGGGGTAGCTCTCTGTCTAAGAGAAGCTCGGATGTTTCTGAGGTTGCCGACGAGTCCATAGTTGTCGGGTGTCTTAAGCGTTGATGCTGCAGGCGGACATCCTTTGCTGTAGGAGCTCGGACGGAGACTTTCTGTTGGCGAAGTCTGGCTTCATGAGGAATCTGGTAGAAGGTTGACCGGCGGTGGATTTCGGACGGTGTTGTAGAGGTTCATCCGCTGGAGGATTGGCATTGTTGAAGTTCGGCTGACACTATTGAAGATTGATGGCTGGGGAGGCACAGCAGACACCAAAAGCGGTTGACCATTATAGAGATCTAGCTACTGAAGCCCGTCTATTATAGAAGTTCATCCGGGACTTATCCGCTACGGAGGTTCGAGCAGAGTTCGATTTTGGTAGGAGTCCAAATGGAGACTGCTTATTGAAGAAGCTCGACTAGAGTTCGCCTGCAGCAGAAGTCCGAAAGAAATTTGTCTATAATGGAATTTCGGAGAGGATTCGCTTATAGTAGAAATCCGATGTGAGCCGCTCGTAGTAGAAGTTCGAAGTAGATCGCTTATGGTAGGAGTTCGGAGTAGAGATCTATTACGGTAGAAGTTCGGAGTAGACCGCTTGTGGTAGGAGTTTGGAGTAGAGATCCTGCTAGTGGAGCCTATTCGTTGTAGAAGTTTGGATGAAGCCCACCTGCAATAAGAGTTCGAGGCAGAAACCCGGCTCTCTCAGGAGCTCGGGCAAAATCCAGAAGGCGGTCGGCTGCCGTAGAAATGTAGATGGAGTCCGGTCGCTGTAGAATCTGCCATTGGGGAAGTTCGGCTGTTGACAAAGTCCGGAGGAAGCTCGGATTAGAGTTTGTTGTGGCTGGAAGAAGTCTGAGGAGATTCGAAGATCAGTCGATCGCTGCAAAAGGTCGGCTGATCGTGGAGCCCAGAGATCATTTGAAGCAGTCCGATGGACAACTGAAGGAGTTCGTCATTGAAGAAGTCCGGAAGAGCATTATGAAAGCTCGTACAGTCGGGGAGTTCAGAAAAGAGTCGCACCAGGTCGGAGGCTGAAAATCCCCTGGAAGGGCCGGCATTTTACAAACTTCGGCTGGAGGTATTTTATACCCAACACCAGTCCCCCTACTTTCGAATTTGGGTTCCGAATGAAGGAAGTACGAAAAAATTTTCACAGCCGAAGTTGTTTCCTTACTTTCTGTGCGCAACTGCCTTCAGATATTTTGGCATTTAATGCGCGAATACCGGAGTCTTTTCAAATCGAGATGATCCGAAGAGACTTTTTCGGAATTCCAGCTGGAGCGTTGCTCTAGGTACGGTACAATAACGGTTCTACCAGCTATCAGCCATTTTTAGTCGCTTGCCATGGTGAGTGGGACACGTGGTGAATATAGGTCGGTCAGAGGAGATCCACGATCATTATTGCGCTGGATCTCGGGTCTATTTAACCTGCCTTTCTTCCTCTAGGGGTTTCACCTTGCCTGGGAGTCCTGTTGGTGCCCATCTTCTTCCTGAGAGTCTTGACCCTCCGCAGCATCCTTTTCAGCCTTAGGTGTTCTTCGAGTCGTCCCCATCTCTGCATCTCTGCATCCTTCG
>KE508391.1:38012-48610 GCA_000441515.1 Elaeis oleifera | reverse complement strand
CAATACATATTCTTAAGGTGTTGAAAATTAGAGACATGTATTTAATTCTTAAATACTTCTAATTATAGGATCATCATGAGGACGGTGATCGATTCGGATAGACTGACATACAGATCGCTTTCTTTGGGATAGATGAGTCTCTAATCTACAGTGTAGAGATACTGGACGATGAGTGTGCGTAGTTGTTAAAGAACAACTAGTACTGAACGTGATTATACGAGAGATCACTTAAATTTCTATTCGAACATCAGTGATTATCTCGATGCTGTAGTGGTGTGTCTAGTCCTTTGATCTGAGATGACACTGCTGCTTACAGTGAGGCTGCTGGAGTTTGATTAACACATAAATATGGATCTCAATGAGCCCTTGTAGTGGATATTAGCGACAGTTGATCCACTGTAGGAGTAAGATGTGCATCAAGATGAGATCTATCGATCTTGATGGAAAGGAGTAGTCCTATAAGATTTGAGAAGCTAAGTTTGAGAATCTATGGCCACAGTAGTGTGATTGATAGAAAAGAGTTTTCATAGAAATCATAACTGGACTTGAGCTAATTGAATCTATCATATGACTGATGTTGAGGTTTGAAAATTTATCCATAATCTGTCATCTAGTTGGGACTCACGATAGAGGGACTGAATCACACGTTAACTACACCTAAAGATTCATTTCAGTTCTATTGAGTTGCCACTACATACTGCTAGATGTTACTGATGGATTGTGAGAGCTCACTAGGGTTGTTCTGGATCGACAATCCTTGATGAGTTAGAGTAGAATTATTCTAACCCATTGAAAAAAATTTCAATGATACTTTGATAGAGATCATTGTATATCTCACTACCAGATAGAATTGAATCTATGGAGTCACACAATAAAGAGATTGGACCTGAAATTAGTAATTGAGCTTATGAAGTATCAGTTGGATTTAGAAAATCCGATTGGATTCAAGATAACCTTGCTAGCACATGGTTGGATCCAATTCCTCTTTCCGTTTGGATTTCTTATTTGATAAGATAATTCAAACATAATTATCTGCTAATAACCTACATAAATAAGATTCATGAGACTCCAATTGTTGGATGTCTAAGATTTTAGATCAATTGAATTTTGGGTGCACGTCCCTAATTAATTTTCTTGATAGTTTATCTTTGGCGCCACCTTGATTTGATCAAGTTGGGCGTATCCTATGATTAGAGAGCCTCTTGATCTTATATGGGGCATCCCTTGGATGTATTTTGGAGTGTGAAATAATAGGTGCAAGGACTCCAATTGTTGGCACCTAGAGGGTCTCCTAAAGTAAGTTGGATAACTTAAGTTATTAGAAAATCTAATACAAGTAGGACTTGTATTATGAGATTGAATATGATTCAATCCTCATGCCTATTTAAAGGGATCTCCCCTAAGATCTTTAGAATATCTAAACTAGCAGACCCACACCACCTTTGGAGATCCCCATGCCCTCTCTTCCTCTCCCTTTCTCTTCTCTCCTTGGCATCCTACATGCCTCATATTTTAGGACGTCCCAAGTTCCTCCATGCCAAGGTACTTGGGCATCCCCTCCTTGTTGGTTTCCACCTACTGGTAGTAGCATAAATCAAGGGGAGAAAGGTTAGAGAAGAGGAAAAAAAAGATTAAGGAAAGAGATCAAGTGTTGATCACGATCCAGGTTTCATTCAGATTCAACAGGCTGAATTTTCTTAGAAAAAAAATTTAATTTTAAAATATTATTTCAGACTGATCCTGAGTGGATAACCATAGAGACCGGATACTTGTATGGCTAGAAAAAAATTTCTTTCTTCCAGATCCAGATTCGAAGAAAGAGATCACGAAATAGGTATGTGAATTGATCACAATCTGAATTTCAGCATATATCAATTTCAGCATATGAACTAGATCCTTGTGATTTTATGTTTTTATACATGCATGATTCAGATTAAAAGTATTTAGTTTGTATTCCGTTACAGTGTTTAGAAAATAAAATTTTGAAACACACATGCATTCCCCAAACCTCGAATTCCAATAATATAGATAATGTAATTTAATTCTTTTATAAAAATGAAAGAATTGTTGCAATAATAGCTAGTGTACCTAATTGTTGGCTTTCAAGAGAGTTACAGTTCAAGGCACAATTTAATAGATGAGATAGTCTTTCGTAGATTTGATGGCCAGTAGTGCTTTCATCTTTTTAATTCTATAAAGAAAATTAGTTAGAGCTCCAAGTATTAGATCTATTTGATATTCTCATCATTAATTTTCTATTTTTAATTATTTTTAGATGGTTTAGTACATTAAACTTTTTTTGCATTGCCTTTGAAAGGCTTAACTATTTTCTTGACTTAAAGAACTTTTAGATTCTAAAAATAAAAAATTGCAAGATGATAATATGAAAATTTCAAAGTTAATAGCATTATTCAAAATAAACACTTTCAATTTTATGAGTTGGTACATACATATATACAGACATATACATATATACATACATACATATACATACACACACACACAGATATATATATATATATATATCCAAATGGAATAATAGTCGTGAAAAAACTCTTTCATCAAGAAAATGAAATAATATCGAAAATCAATGAAAATTCTAAAAAAAAAGTAGAAAAGGAGAAAGAAATAGAAAGACAAAAATATATAATACCTATTAACCAAACAAGACTCTAATGGTTAATTCTATAGAAAACTAGTTAGGGTTAAAATGACAACAAACACATGTAAGAAAACACCAAATATTATCCATGGGAGGTGGCATCCAATTGCTATGATGGTACATATTTGAACATGGCTTTAAAGACAACTATCTCCCTTATCTTTCCTGATGTAATGTAGAATCATGGAAAACCTCTAGAGTAAGGTGGTTTTAGAAGTAAAAACATGTATGTGACATTCTTTGTATGGTACCTAGATAACTCTTGCAGCCATATGATTTCATTCCTCTTATTTTCTCTTTTGCTTATATTGTTTATCACTAAACCCACATCAAATTAATCGATGCTAAAGCCCTTTTAATTTTGAAAGCATGTTCTTTGAGAGTCATACAAATCTTGCATACAAGCACAGAAGGAATTGGTGATAGATGGGTTTTTTCTAATACCATAGAATATACCCCGTCTCTTTTTATAGGTCATTAGCCATTAGAAATTTTATTTATTTTTTCGATAGAATATGGAGCTGTAAGCTTGAATTAAGAAGTAAAAAAATACAATCCAATTTAAAAGTTTTAGCAACACCTATAACATGAACAAAACCTACAACACATATTGTAGCACCTAAAAATATATTTATATCGAAAAAATAATTAGTCAAAGATAACCACTGAACTAAGACACCAGAATGTGAATATCTAGATAAATAATTTGAGTATAGCAAAAAAAGAGGAGAGAAGAGCCCAATTCCATAAGCAGATACTATATTCCAATAAAGATATTGCAAAACCATCAACCTGTAAAATAGTGGCAAAAGCCGGATTTATAGAATCTCCTATCCATTAGAATAATCCCCTTATAGAGCATTCTTCACCATGAAATCTGATGCTTGGTGGGCTTCATGATAAGTATGAGACACCCAAACATTTGTCAGGTTACCTTTAGTGCCAATATATCCTTCAACATAGGTAATTGCAGATTCTTGATAATAAAAGAGTTGGAAATTCATAAAACTACTATTATAGAGTCTCTTTCTAGCCATACCTATATTGTACTCAAGTCAACCATAGTAGTGTAGAGTCCCAACCAAGCTGCCACAAGTTTGACACAAGAAACCAAAGAGGGCAACAAAAATTTCCCACCTACTCTTAACGGTTGACCCAAACAATCTCTGATTATAAAACTAATAGCCTCTTTATCCGATGTTATAGCTATGTCAAAATTAACTTTTAACACTCTAAAGGAAGGGGATAGCCATGATATAATTTTA
This sequence comes from Elaeis oleifera, assembly GCA_000441515.1. Taxonomy (NCBI): domain Eukaryota; kingdom Viridiplantae; phylum Streptophyta; class Magnoliopsida; order Arecales; family Arecaceae; genus Elaeis; species Elaeis oleifera. The sequence goes on along the minus strand of KE508391.1, from coordinate 44,683 downwards.
TTGGCTATATGTCTGTTATTAAGCAGCTGAAACCTATCCTAGTTTCTTAAAAAAGCATTAAAATAAATTCATATTTGGCACCATCAAACTGAATAAGAAAAAGTAGGCATTTTCTAGTCTATTGAGTGGAGGGCTACACCACATCTTGGAACATTTGCTCATTGAGAGCAGCCCAAATCAACTAGGATGTATAAGCAAGTAGAGAATAGCATCTCTCATATATCTGGCTGTGACATATAATCCATGAGAGTCAGAAAGAATAAGATAAAACTCATTTCCCGATATGTATCTCAACTATTGCTAACACCTCGATGCAACCAAGCATGATACAATGACACGATTGCAATCCTCAATAACATTTTGACAAATATCACAATATTGAGGTTCAGAGGCAATTATGTTCTTCCCAAACAACAAGTCTATACATGGCAATCCATAAAAAAAAATGCAGTTTCCACCAAAAGCAATTTGTAAACCCATTTAAATTAAGATATATACCTAAATATTAAAGACAATTACATAATGGATACATATCTTCAATAAAGATGCAGGTAAGCCTACTCTTACCCCAAGATAGTTATTAACCAGCATCCATGTATAACGGGCAAGCTACATATTTGCTTCATCACTTTAGCTAGAACAAACATTCAAATGATCTCTATTCTAAGTCTAAGATGTAGAGATAAAGTTGTTGACCTCTAGATCTACAAACTAAGTATCTATGTTAATATAAGTAAGTCCTACAATAAAAGATGTTATGGACATCCATGGGTCCCTTAACACCTTTATTCAGGAGCCATTCCTCATCAACCATATGAGTTCACACTAAATAAGAGGCTTACATGCACATATTTTTGCCAAATGGTAGAGCAATGATGCAGCTTAACATAAGTACATCAGGATCCAGAAAAATGATATTTACAAAATCACTTTGGCCTAGAGAGAGTTTAGATGAAGTATTACTGGGCTGCAAGTTTCCATTAAAAAGCTTGCCTTCGATTAAAGAGTGAAGACACCCCAAGACCTCCTTGACTTTTTTTTGGCAATTCATACATGCTCTCATGTAATAAGATGAACACCCTCTTGGTCCATAGAGTGCCCCCACAAAGAAACTTGTTATGAGGTCGAACCACCTCGATCACTGTCCTTAGGGCTCATCCTCAAGAATAGTCTTTGGATCGATCGTGTTACCAAGATAGACTCCAGATGACAGGCATCATTCGGACACCCTGATAATGGAACGGACAACCTCATCCTTGGATGCATGTCGAAGACATCAATAGATTGTCATTAATCCTATAATCGGCCCAGCACCGATGACTGCAATCGATGACTCACCGAGACTATCATAGAAAATTGGGAGGGAGTAATCTTGTCGGCACCCAACCGAACCACCGACTTAGACAACTATCGATCTTCAAGTCAGGACCTTGCCAACTACTCAGGATGACTCCTCAACACTGATGATGACATGTTCAAGCTAGAAGCTCGGCAATATCCTGACTCACTGACCTATCTAGCCATGTCGCCAACCATCAAAAATCTTTAACAAATTGTGGCCACTACCCACGACTAACAAACTTCGACTCCCTATCTTAATAGCCTAACAGATCACAAACTGGCCTACCGGCCTATGGCCTTATAAAGGCCTATATCTCCACCTCTATATAAAGGGATAAGGAGGGCACCCTTGAGGTATGCATAACACTCAGCCCATACCCTCTCTCTTCTATTGTTCTCAAACTCTTACAACTTAAGCATCAAAGGATTCTCCGCCAAAGAACCTCCAATAAGTGTGGACTTGTTTGCATGTCCTCATCCCGACACTTGGACTGTCCACCATTCTTAGCCACATCAGCACCTACCAGAGTCTTGATGCAATAATTTGGTGCTACAGGAAGGACTCAGCAACCCAACTAGAGGAGAGAGAGTGTGGTGAGATGAAACAACTCTGTCACTTTTTTTGATAGTCCACCTGGTGAAGCCAAGGTAGAGTCATCCAACCATCCACTCTCAATGGATTTGCCTGTAATGGCTAATCCGTAGTAATTTGATGATCTAATCCATCAGGTTCAGGCATTGATCAATACCATCCAGCACCTGCAACAGACTACGAAGCAGTGACAACCCCTCCAGCTTGCTCTACAAATGGTGCCATCCTAGTATAGCCATCGAAATCGATCCCCGACCCTAGAGAGCCCTCTTCATGAAACCTACTGATCCGCTATGGATGATCGATAATTGTCGTCTCACCGTGGATCCTACCATGGCAAAAGATATTGACATTCTCCAACCTCCTCTAAGGACTTAACTCTAGGCTACTCCCCGTGCCTCAAAAGATTCCATGAGGATAACCTCGAGCGGAAGGTTTAGGAGATTGAACACCGTCTGGCCGAGGTCCAGGTGGGTGGCAAAGGGAATGATGAGATCCTCAACTTCAATTTTCGACCACCCTTCTCCCGTGCCATTCTCTAGAACCAATTCTGCATCAATTCAAGATGCCACAAGTAGAGCCGTTCGACGGCTCTATCGACCCATTGATCATTTGGAGGGCTAAAAGGTCCTCATGATACTTCAAGGTGCCTCAGATGCCCTCTTTATCTCGGCTTTTCTGCAATCTTAAAGAAGACGGCAATTGTCTGGTAATCTAGTCTCCAGCCAGAGTTGATTTTCTCCTTCGAGTAACTTGGATATCAGTTTGTTGCTCATTATGGAAATAGTCAGATCCAATTGAGGACCTCAGATAGCCTCTTCTCCATCTGCCAAGAAGAGGATGAGTCTTTGTGGGACTATGTGATGCATTTCAATGCAGCCACCTTAGAAGTCAGTAATCTTGATGAAGCCATCTCTATGTCAGCTCTGAAGCGAGGCCTCCACAACGAGCACCTCATTTACTCCTTTAACAAGATATTTCTGAGGAATTATGCTGACCTTTTGATCCAGGCCTATAATTATATGTAGGCTGAGAGGGTCAGACCGCTCATCAGCAAGAAGAAGGTCGGGCCATAAACCAAAGAAGCATGCTCGAAAGGACACATGCCCGAATCAAGATGAAGAATCCTCTCGAACTACAAAAGCCCCCAACCGAGAAGTCCTCCTCGATGTTTCAACAGCTACACCCCAATGACCACCCCTCAAGCTTAGATCCCCATGGAGATCGAGGGTGAAGGTACCTTCACTGACTTTCGCATATGAAGACTTCATCAACTCAGTGGAATAATAAGAAATTCTGCCACTTCCATCATGACCACGGTCACGACACTGAGATGTGTCTCTAATTGAAGAGTGAGATCAAAACTCACATTCGAAGAGGCTATCTCAAAAAATTTGTTTGGGACTAGCAAGATCAAGCACCTGAGGAACCGCCTCAATACTAGTCTGACTAGGACAATAGCAACAACCGACCCATGATTGGTGTGATCAATATGATCTCAGGCCTTATGGCGATAGAGGGACAGATGATCATATTGGAAGTATTGGAATTCGGTATGGTGCTGATGTATGCATATTTCAAAATCTTTTTGAATAAGAATATAGTGGAATAATAGATCAAAACTTCTTTTAATCTAAGCATGCATACATGTGATCAAAGTACCTAAAGATCTAGTATATATACTGAAATAACATGCTGATTTTAATCTGAAAATAAAATCATGTGATCGGATTACATACCTATTTCGCTTTTTCATTCTTCAACCTAGGATTTAGAAGAAGAATAGATTCAACTATAGCCATGCAAATGGCAAACCTCCATGAGTATCCATGTGGGAACAAGATGGATTGATCCTCTTAATTTCTTCACATGCAATCGATCAACTCTTGATTAGCCTTTGATCTTCTAAATCAACTCCTTGATCAATCTTTGCTCCTTCCTTGAATCTTCTTTGATGTATTTCAGCCACCAATGAAAAAGAGAGAGGAGGGGACGCCCAACCAGATTTGGGCGTGTAGAAGCTTGGACGCCCAAGCTTTGGGCATTGGAGAAAGAGAGGGAAAGAGGGGAGGCATGGAGACTCCTTGTGGGCTGATTGCTTGAGGCTTGATTTCTCCAAAAGGTCAAGGGGTGACCCCCTTATATAGGCTTTTGATTTGAGTCCTAACCAAACTCCAAATCTTTATTTAAAGAGAATTCCTAATCTCATTAGGACTCCTTTTAATGCCTTAAGACCTATTAATTAATTCTGATCTCATAAGGAAAGGGAGGTTGGTGCCCACATCATGTCCTAACGCCACAAGGAGATGGGGTTGCACCCCATCCACGCTATCCTTTAGCCCCATGCCCCAATCAGATTTAAAGGGGCATGGTCCCTCTAATTTCACCCCATATAATGTACCCAATTTGATCAAATCCAATGACACAATAAAGGCTTGATTCGAAGCATGTTGGCACCCAACAATTGAGCTCCATAAACTCAATTCCAAATCCAATTTGAATTAGATTTAATGCATGTAACTTTACTTGATTTTAATCCTTATCAAATAAAGAATCCAAATTCAAAGAGAAATTGAGTTTAACCATGTGCTAGCAAGGCTTTCTTAAACCAATAGGATTTTTCTAAATCCTAATCCAATTAGGACTTCTTAAGTCTAAGTGGTCAATCCAAATTAGTTTCTTGTTTGTGTGACTTCATAGGTTCAATTCTATCTGATAGTGAGATATACCATGATCTCTATCATGACATCATTGAAACTCTTTTTAATAGATTGAAATAATTTTATTTTAACTCAACAAAGATCGTCGATCCAGAACAATCTTAGTGAGCTCTTACAATCCACTAGTGATACCTAGCAGTATATAGTAACAACCCAGTAGAACTGAATAATGAACCTCAAGGTATAGTTTTCGTATGATTTAGTCCCTCTATCATGAGTCCCGACTAGATGGCAAGTCATAGATAAATCATCAAACCTCATCATCAGTTATATGATAGATTCGATTAGCTTAAGTCTAATTATGATTCTTATGAAAATTTTTTTCATCGATCACACTGCTGTGGCCACAGACTTACGGACTTAACCTCTCAAATCTCATAGAACTACTCTTTTCTATCAAGATTGATAGATTTCATCTAGATACGTATCCTACTCCTATAGTGGACCAACTGTCGCCAACATCTACTACAAGGACTCAAAGAGTCCATATTTCTGTGTCAGTCAAACTCCAACAGCCTCACTGTGAGCAACCATATCATTGCAGGTTAAAAATTATTCACACAACTACAGCATCGAGATCATCACTGTCGATCGAGAAGAAATCTACGTGATCTCTCGTATGATCACGCTCAGTACTAGCTATTCTCTAACAACTACCTGTCCTTGCCACTCAATGTCTCTCACTATAGATCAGAGACTCAACTACCACGAAGGAAGCGATCCATGCATCGATCTATCCGGATCGATCACCATCCTCATGATGATACTATAATCAGAAGTAATTTAGAAATTAATTATACATGTCTCTAATTCTCAATACCTTGAGAATATGTATCATAATTATTAATTTCATGGATGATTCAATGACACATTAGACCTGAATGAAAATAAAACTTTCTCTTTTATTGATCAAATCAATATTTTAAGTATAAAATTATGTTCTAAAATTATTACAATATGTCAGCCATATTGACTTCTAGGACATACATCCAACAATCTTTCACTTGGACTAAAACCAATTGGCCACTAATCTAAGTCCCATCTTCTCAAGGTGGACTTCCATCTTTGGCTGGCTCAATTATTTTGTGAGTAGATCTGCTATATTATCCGTGGAGTCTATTCTTTGTACCTTGATATATTCTTTTCAAGATAGTCATGTAAGATGTGGAACCGCTGCTCAATGTGCTTTGATTTCTGATGAGAGCTCAGCTCCTTGGCGAGTACTATGGCTCCATTATTGTTACAATACAGTGGTATGGCATCCGATGTCGTTATCCTAAGCTCCATGATGAATTTTTGAATTAGAAGCTTTCTGTTGGTGCAAAATTCTGCTGGCGCCGGAGAAGCTAGAGTCGAGGGAGTCGCGGTCGCCGTCGGGACCTGCAAAAGAAGTCTAAATCGGAGTTAGAGTTGCTCCGGCAAGATCCTCCGACGCTCAAGTCAGTACTCTGCCTCAACAGGAATGGAGTGCTCGAATGAAATTTTAGCAGAGTTTTGAGATAGAGTTTTGAGCTTAGAGAAGAACGTATCTGGAGATTTATATTTATAGACCGAGAGCGTAATTGATTGACAGCGACGTCTGTAACCACCTGATAGTGGGCCGTTCGGGGCCACGCGGAGTTTGTTACGGAGAGTAGTGGCGTCAGAGTCATCTAGAGCCACGTGGAGTCTGTTATGGAGAGTGGAGTGATGTCCGTTGTCGTGACTTGCCAGAGAGTGGTGGAGCCGCATGGGGTCTGTTACCGAAAGTGGAGCAGAGTTGTGGCCATCATCGTGGCTTGCCAGAAAGTGGTGGAGCCGCATGGGATCCGTTACAGGAAGTGGAGCAGAGTTGTGGCCATCATCGTGGCTTGCCAGAAAGTTCGGGCCCGTCGATTGGAGCTCGGTTGGGGCGTCTGGGGGGGGCAGCTCTCCGTTTGAGAGGAGCTCGGATGTTCCGAGGTTGCAGACGGCCAACGTTGCTGGTGCCTTGGATACTGACGCTGCAGGCAGAAATCATCTACTGTAGAAAATCAGTT
>KE508390.1:5859-16629 GCA_000441515.1 Elaeis oleifera | reverse complement strand
TTTCTTATATATATATATATATAGGTTTTCTATCTTCTTGATTCTTCCTCCACTTCTCTCCATCTCCTCCACACATCTCCTCCTTCATCCTCCAATGGCTGGGTCTAAGAGCTCTAGTGAGGATTGGTCCTCTAGGTCTTCTCCTTCTTCGGAAGGAGGTCCTATAGGGTCGGGTGTTGGACATGAGGTCAAACCATCCTTTATGTTTGGCACCATTGGGTCTGCACTGGACATGGATGATTTGAATCTAACCTAGGCTCAGTATGGAATTCCTTCATATTTGAGTTGGAACTTTCAAGATCCAGTGATCGGATCTGCAACCCTCCTCCTAATCGGCTTGGGTTATATAAAGAAGCATTTCAGATCAAGCTTAGATTGCCTATTCATCCATTTATTGTGGACCTTTTCTATTTTCTCAATATATCTTTTATTCTGTCATCCCTAACTCCTCTTGTTTCATCATCGATTTTGTTGCCCTTTGTGTCTTAACCAAAGTGCAACCAACTATTCCCCTCTTTCACTCCTTCTTTACCATCAAGAGGCATACAAAAGACTGGTAGTACATCTCTCCCCAAAGAAGGATTTTAGCTTTGATAAAGGGGGCTCCTTCTTTGGTTCATGGGTTGAAGGACTAATTTTGTTGTTTCAGATCCTTCCATTGAGGATTGGAGGTTTTCATACTGGGGTCGGCTAAGGGATTCGATTTTCAAATCCTGAAGTTAGAGAAAGAAGACCTAGAGCGCTCTAAGATCATGTGGGAGTATAAGATTTCTCTCCTGAAGCAATTGCTATCAGAGCAAACTCTCTATAATACGGCCTCAGTCTGGCTAACCCCAGAGGTAAGAGTCGATTTGGTTGTTCTTCCGATGTCCACTATCTCTTCTTTCTTTTGACTTATTTTAACTTGTTGTAGATATGAGGTCTGCAAAGCTTGAATTGCTAAAAAAGAATACTCTAAAGAAGAGGAAGGCTTCGGCCACCACTAGAACTTAAAGAAGCAGAAGGCCGTGGATGCCAGTAAAGGGGAAGCAGGCTCCCCATGGGTTCTTTGCACCGATCGAAGTTATTTGGCTGCCCCGATTCAAATGGGCTCTTCCAAGCCTACTGCACTTCTTACACCCCAAGCTGAGGGAAGTCATCAATCTACCATTCGAGACAAGCAACTCAGTTTGGTAACCATCGAGGTTCGAGGCGACCAATAACTCAGACTTCACTTCTGTCAGATGCTTCGTTCAAAGATTGAAAGATTGCCTACGAACTGCTTGAGGGGATGCTTCTACCCACTGATCTGGACAGAATCAAGGGGCAGAGCTTTAATAGCTAGCAAAGGGAGGCCGTGACCTCCATTATTCCAGTGAGTTCTCCCTTCTTCCTTCTCTTTTTTTCTCTTTTTTTCTCTTTTTTTGCTCACTCCTTTCTAGACACAGTTGGGCCATTGTGTTGTTGTTTTCATCAACATGCTAAGGATCACCCAATCGAATGTCGTTGAGGTACAAAAGAAGTGTGAGAAGATGGAGGCTACTGCAGTCAAAGCTCAATCGAAGGTAGAGGTTACTGAAGCTGAAGCCAAACATCTGAAGGAGGCATTGGATAAGGCCAAAGCTTCCAAGGTCAAAGGCTGATGCTGACCCAGCTTTAGAGAAGAAGAAGCGATGGGTGGTGCAGGCCAAGGTCACCGAAGTCAAGAAAAAGCCAAGGGCTAGATCATCGAGGCTGGGTGCCTGATGGTGGAGGATTTTCGGGCTTCGAAGGAATTCATTGAAGAGAAGGTGAAGTTCGGTGAGGAAGCTTTCATCGTCGGACAAGATATCTATTGCTATAGGATAGTGGCTCGCCTTTCGAGTTTGGACCTCTCATTCCTAGATGAGGAAGAACCCGATGACAATCTATCTTCTACACTCGTGGAACCTAAAGAGTGATCCAAAATCTAGGCCAACAATCGAGGAGACACTAGCATTAGAAACCATCAAAGTTTCACCATCGTCGATGCCCCACTGCCAACCAGAGGATCTGAGTAGCCAACTGATGCTACTCCAAGTTCCTCTACCGACCCTCGAGCAGAGGTGATGAACACTTGAATTTTGTAGTTTTTTTTTCCTACCGATGTAAAATAAACTTTTTTATCATCGAAAGGGACTTTTTATTACCGCTCTATACCTCTTGTGTGACTTCTAATTCTTGTGATGTATTTATTCCAGTCTGATCAATGGACATATTATGGATATGAATTTGTTTGCTATCATGCCGAATCTTTGCCTATGGCTCTGCCTATCAAGACTTGAATTGAGGCCCTCGAAAAAGGCATTAGTAGAGCCAAAAAAGAAGCTACCAAAGTAAACAAAAATTCTTGAAAATAAAGAAAGTCCATGACGAAGCTTCAATAGAAATGAAGCGTTTAAGGGCCTGTCTTAGGTAGACTGATAAAGCACACGCCACGAAAAGGTCTAAGTTAACTGAAGAGCATAACAAGTTTGCGAAGGTGATGGGAGAAGCAACATGGGGGGTAGCTATGAAAGTGACTCATTGTCGTGACAAACTATGTGCAGCTCAAGAAAGGATCTCTGAGTTGGAATATATGATAGTATCATCTAAGGCTATCGAAAAGACTAGGTGGTGTTCAGCCACCAAGATAAATCGACTTTGAGGCGAGCTTTGTACTGGAATAATTGATGATCTCAAGCACTCAACAAATGAAGAGAGGTCTAAAATGGAGCTTCGATTTAAGGTGGCAGAAAACATGGTCATAGCTAAAGTCACTGAGGACCAAGTTAAGCAACAAGAGGCCAAGCTTGCCACTACCCTGCTCGAGATGGTTCTCCAGACTGAAAGCATCCATTATGACTTTTGAGGTCAGCTTTAAAGAGTGCAGGGCTTCGATCAAACGACTCTTTCCTGAAGTTGATATCACTCTTCTTGAAGTTCCAAGCGAATGGATGATATCCGAGGCCGACGATATCAGTTCAAAAGGTCTAGCAGCTGGAGATGCATCAGGCCTAGAATGCACTAGGGTTTCACGGGCCGAAGGTGGATCTTCTCTGTGTGGTTAATGTATTTTCTTCTTTTGTAGTAGTCCACTTTTCACGGCTTGATCATCGTAACCAATTAAATTTTTGAATAAATATTTTAAATTGAAGTCTCTTGTTTCATCTCTGTTCCTTTTTATCGTTCCCCACGGTTTGATTGTCGGTGCGATCTGAACTTAGATTCTTTCAGACTTCGTATCAAGATTTATCAGGGATCTTTTGAGTGGGTCCTTGCCTTTCAAACAACTAAAGCTTTGAATCTAGCTCCTTTAAGAACGAGGGGTTTTCGAGGGTTCTTGAAGGTTAGTCCTCACTTTTTATATGAGGGTCCTTAAAGGTTAGCTCTCCAAAGGTTCTTTTAGATTAACCTTCACTTCTCGTATGATCAAGATTTTTATCAGCTCAGCTCGTTTAAGAATAAAAGGCCTTCGAGGATCTTTATAGGTTAGCCTCCACTTCTTAGTCGCCAAGATCTTTGGTTCGCATAGGTCAGTTTGATAATTTTGGGAGTCCTTAGAGGTTAGCCCTCTGAAAATCCTTTTAGGTTAGCCTTTGCTTATCGTACGATCAAGATTTTCATTGGCTCGGCTCGTTTAAAAATGACGGGCCTCTGAGGGTCTTTATAAGTTAGCCTCCACTTCTTAGTTGCCAAGATCTTTGGTTTGCAAGCTATGAGAAAAGTGACGATGTCCAGAAAAAGAATTATTTTATTGAAAGATGGTTAACATATCATTGATAATACATCCGGAGGTTCTCTGAGTTTTATGGCCGTGCTAAGGGAGTTCCATCTAGTTGCTTTAGATGAGAAGTTCCAGATCTGATGACTTCATCCACTCGATAAGGGCCTTCCCATTTCAAGGATGACTTCCCCTGTTCTGTGGGTTGTGATACTTTAGCATGGTGCAAGACTAAGTCATCAACTTTGAATTCCTTACCTCGGATGTAAAAGTTGTAGTACCCCACCATTCTATGCTGGTAGGCTGCCATCCTTACTTGCATCTTCTCTCGAACATCCTCGAGCAGATCTAGATTTGCCTAGAGTAGTTCCACGTCGTCTGGATCATTGTAATTCTTGACCCATGGGGATGGGAGTCTGATTTCTACAGGGATGACCACTTCTATTTCGAAAGAAAGGCTAAAAGGAGTCTCTCTTATGGATATCTTTTGAGTGATCTGGTAGGCCCAAAGCATATTATGCAATTCATCCATCCACGATCCTTTGGCTTGATCTAATCTGGCTTTTAATCCCTACAAAGAGTATGGTTAATCACTTTGGCTTCTCCATGGGCCTTGGATGTCTCATCGATGTTAGATGGTGTGAGATGCCGAGACTCTAACAAAAGTTGATGAATCTAGAGTCGGAGAATTGACGGCCATTATTTGTGATGAGCACACATAGGAGGCTAAAGTGACAGATGATGTACTTCCATACGAAATCCTTTACTCAAGCTTCGATAATATGAGCAAGGGGTTCGGCTTCCACCTACTTGTGAAGTAGCCAATGGCAACAAGTAGAAACTTTCTCTGACCCAACACCTAAGGGAAAGGATCTAGCATGTCCATTCCTTATTATGCGAATGGCCAAGGAGCGCAGATTGGGACCAGTGGCACAGTAGGTTGGCATTGGATGTTGGCATTCCATTAGCACTGATCACAGCATTTGGTGAAGTTTGTTGCATCCTCCTACATCATGGGCTAATAGTATCCCTATCGAAGTATTTATAAGCCAACGACTTACCACCTGGATGGTTTTGTATATTCCTTCATGTACCACTCGTAGGGCATAATCAACTTCGGATGGTCGCAAACATCTAAGAAGTGGGAGAGAGAAGGATCTTCTATATAGCTTGTCTTCATAGAAACACAGCGAGGCACTCGGTGCTTGATTTGTTGAGCCTCCTTTGAGTCTGAAGGCAGCATTCTATCTCTCAAGAATTGGATGTATGGGTCTATCCAGCTTGGTTCGGTGTCGATTTGCAAGATAGGGATGGTTCCTCTGTGCTTGGTTCCTTCAAGATTTCAAAGAAGATTCCCTAGGCAAGTCTCCTAGTGCCAAAGTCGCCAGCTTAGACAGTAGATCGGCTCTCGAGTTCTTCAATTTGGATACTTACTGAATATCAAAATTAACACACATAGGGATAAGGTCCTTCACCTTCTATAAGTATTTCTTCATGTTTTCCTCCCGCACTTCGTAATCATCCTTCACTTATCCCACCACCAATTGGGAGTCACTGTAGATCCTCAGAGTTCTTTCATAATTTTTAGCCTCATAATGAGAGCTTCATATTCGACTTCATTGTTGGTGGCTGGAAAGTCAAACCACAAGACATATTCGGCGACGAACCCTTTCGGGCCAATTAGCAACAAGCCTGCTCCCAACCTAACAGAATTTGATGATCCATCTATATGCATGACCTAAAGCCCCTCAAGTTCACTTTCAGACAGACCTTTGGTTGGTTCGGTCTCTTCATGGCTATCCTTCGAGATCGTACATTCTGAAATAGAGTCCGCTAGAGCCTGTTCCTTGATAGAGGGTGGAGTTGAAACTTCATATCGAACTTCATAAGCTCAATTGCCTACTTTGCCAATCAACCTAATATATCAGGCTGATGTAGGACCATCTTGAGGGTTGGTCAGTTAAAACTACGATGTTGTGTGCTTGAAAATAGGGTCAGAGCCTTTGGGCTAAAGTAACGAGAGTGTGATAAGTTTTTCAGTTTGGCGCACCTAATTTTAGCATCTTAAAGAGTCTTACTGATATATTTCATTGTTTGAAGTCCTTTCAAACAATGCTTGGACCGGCCTTCCCGAAGAGTTTCAACCAGCACTATACTTGAGTTACGAAGACCTGCCATCTCATCTTAAGCAGTGCTTTTTATATTGCTCCCTATTCCCTGAGGACTACATATTCAGGCGTCGCGATCTAATTTATTACTGGATCTCTAAAGGGTTTATCCATGAAAAAGGAGATCTAACATTGGAAGAGTTAGGTGAAGATTATTATGGGAAACTCGTTCAGAGGAGTTTTTTCCAACCATGGGGCAAACCATGGGGTTCCATTCGTGATGATCTTATTGCACGGTGCATGATCTTCTATGGTCTCTTGCTCGATTTTTAGCAGGAGATGAGAACTTTTTTGTGAAAGATGGGGTTGAAGGGGTAAATGGTTCATCTTCAGTGAAGCGACGTCGCTTATGGGTTGGTGTTACAGAAGAAAAGCGCCAAGAATTTATTGATGGATTGGAAGGGCACAACTCCTTAAGGACTCTACTGCTACAGTTGGAAAGATGGGAGGTGGAAGAGAATGCTCTCAACAATCTAATTAACAAGACTCTGCGTCTGAGAGTACTGGACTTTCGACGCTCTAAGATCATAAAATTGCCAGACTCCTTGGGAAATCTCATACATCTACGTCGTCTAGATTTCACAGGGTCATATATATATGAGCTACCAGAGAGCATAGTACCAAATCCTATGTAACGTGATACATGTTCTACCCTTCCCTTCAACCCAAACAAGTTTAACACGCGACATCCTGAAATACATTAATTTAAAACCCAGAGAACCGTTCAGAGAAAAGTAAAGACCAGCGGACAACTAAATCACGCTGCCTTTAAATATTATACTTTCTTAAACCACACAGGACTACAATCCTTTCCGCAATATAGGACACGTTTAGTTCACGAAAAAAAAATTTCTTCTCAAATATAATTTTAAAAATTATTTTTAAAATAAAATTTAATATATTTAGTGGATCATAGAAAATGACTTTTATAAATAGCTTTTGTTTGGACGAGCATCTATTTTCTAAAAAATTTTATAAATACCTATTATATGCTCAATAAATATAAAACAATATATTTTTATTTATAAATTTTATATAAATATTAATATTATATTTATATTAATATAAATTTAACATTAATATATTATAATATAATATTAGACTATAATAATTTATTATGTTAATATAATACTAATATATTAATATTATATTTATATAAATATTACAATAATATTAATATAATATTATATTACTATTCAGTATTTCATTCTAACCATCTATTAATATTTTATTAAATTTTAACTATAGATCTTAAAAAGATATTTTAGGAAGAAAAAAAGCTCTTATTGGCGTCAGGACTTTATCCCATTCACAGACTAATACTGTACTTATTGCAATGAAAGAGACTACCAAATACAGATAAAGCTCTTCATTGCGCTTCGATTTACCAAGAAGTGGCATAGAGCTGAGATGGTTCTTCAATTCTTTGAATGTTTGTTGGTATCCTTTAGTCCATTAGAAGTTCCTTGGTTGCTTAAGGATCTGGAAGAAGGGGAGACAATGCTCAATCGATCTTGAAACGAACTGACTTAGTACTGTCACCTCCTAGTGAGGCATTAGACCTTCTTTATAGTCTTTGGTGGTTCATTTCTTATATGGTCCAGATCTTCTCAGGATTTGCTTCTATTCTCTGACTTGAAACCACGAATCCAAGAATTTTTCTAAAGCAACCCTAAAGGCGCACTTCGTCGAATTCAACTTCATCCGATACTTCGAGGAGTAGTAAAGGCTTTCTTGAGATTATCGATATGGGCCTGTGAGGACTTGTTTTTGACGAGCATGTCATCCATGTAGATCTCAATGTTCCATTTGATCTAATCTTAAAATTTATTTACGAGATGCAAACAAATTGCACCTGCATTCTTCAAACCAAAAGGCATAATCCTGTAACAAAAGAGATCTCGATCAATAACAAAGCAATTTCTCCTCATCTTTAGGCACCATCTATATTTGGTTGTAATTGGAGAAAGTATCCATAAAGGTAAGGAGTTCGTGTCCTGAAGTAGTATGCACCAACTGATCAATCCGAGATAGTGGGTAGCTATCCTTCGGATAAGCTTTGTTTAGATTAGTAAAATCAATATAAATTCACCATTTGTTGTTCGCCTTCTTCATGAAACCATGTTGGTGACCTAATCTAGATAGATTGCCTCCCGGATGAAGTCAGCATTGAGTAGCTTGTCCACCTCCTTGGCTATTGCCTTTTGCCGTTCAAGGGCAAAGCTTCATTTATTTCGCTTGATAGGTCGATAGGTTGAGTTCACATTTAGCCGATGGAACATCACTGTAGGATCGATGCCTGACATATCAGCCAATATCTAGGTGAAGGAGTCAGCATTTCTTATAAGAAGGAAGTGAGATGATCTTTAGTTACCTGATCCAAATTTGACTTGATCTGAACTATATGCTCCCATTCCCATTATTTAATGGGATCATCTCGAGGTCTCCCATCAGTTCTCCACACTCTTTAGCTAATTCATCATGGGTGTCCAGTCCGTCAATGGTATATACATCAGGAGGTTTTGTTCCTTGAAGAGCAAGGGTGTAACACTGCCATGCCAAGGTCTGATCTCCCTGGATCTCTCCGACCCCACACTCAATTGGAAATTTCTCCTTCAAGCAATATGCAGACACCATGGCTCGAAATGCATTTAATCCTGATCACCCAAGGATGGCATTATAAGCCGACAGCACTCGAACTACAAGAAAATCCACTTGAGCCGTGGATTATCGAAAGGCTCGATCGGCAACTACTATTAAGGTGATGACTTCTTCAACAGGCACTGCATCTCCAATGAATCTCACAAGAGAAAATTGAGTTGCCCTAACTGCTTCGGGGTATACCATTTTAGAAAAGCATCATAGAATAATACATCGGCTGAACTTCCATTATCAATTAATATGTAGCATACATCATAATTTGCTATATTCAAAGATACAATGACTGCATCATTATATGGAAACTGAACTCCTTGTGCATCTTTTCCATAAAATAATGGGCTCTTCAATTCTTCATCTCTTGGTCAATTCTACAAATTCCTTCATCCCACTGCCACGATGCCCCTCAGTTATGGTGTTTGTTATCCCAGCTATGGGTCGGTCTTTGGGGGGCTCTCTTTGCTATTATTCTGATGGTTGAGGTGACCTCTATTATTCTTCCTGTTGTTCATGTCGATGTCTGATGAACCGATCCAGACATCTACATCAGATTAGCTCCTCGATCTAATCTTAGAGTTGGATGTAGTCTTTTATATCATGGCCATGGTCACAGTGGTAGTGAATGTTTATTCAAATCGTGCTAACCTAGCTTGGTCTGCATTCTTCTCACTCTAAGGAGTCAATCCCTTATTTCCATCAACACCTATGTTTGAGGGGTGTTTAGTGGCATGTAATTTGTGAACCTTCTTGGTGGAGATGCATGCCACCCTTCTCGAAAGGGCTCCTTGGCCGATGATTCTAAGGAGCAATTTTGGACCTTCGATGTCCAGATGGAGATCGAGAGTGCTGCTGGCTCTTTCTATTGTCCTGCCTTGGTAGGGATTTCTTGGTCTCTTCTTCCCTTTCTTGGTGGTGGCATCTGCTGGGTTTCTTCTTCCTCAAAAGCTTCCTCCATCCGAGCATACTTCTCTACCTAAGCCAGTATGTTGGTGAAGTCTCGGAGAGAGGTCTTCTCCAATAAAATCGGAGACTATTTTTTAGGATCTCACCCTTCAAAGCAGTCATAACGACTGACTGACCTAGGTCATGAACTTCAAGTGTAGCCATATTAAAATGGCTCACACAAGATTGGAGCCAATCTCACTCTCTTTGTTTGATGTTAATCAGAGAGTCCAATCCCTTGGGCTGCCTTCTACTGCTCATAAAGTGGGTGACAAGTACCTGACTCAGTTGGCTAAATAAGTGAATCATTCTTGGCTTCAGACTTGAGTACCACTATTGAGCCACACATTCTTTAGAGTAGATGGAAAGACTCGACATAGGACAGTATCGGTCATCTTGTGGAGAAGCATAATAGCCTTGAAACTCTTCAGATGATCCACAAGATCAATAGTCCCGTCATAGTTCTCTAGCTGTGACATCTTAAAGTGGTTGGAAAGTGGTTCTTGTATAATCCGAATGCTAAATGGTGGATCGATGTTAAATCGATCATCCCGCATAGGAGTCCAATTACAGAGTCCTTCTATCCACTGGTTTATTTCATAAAGTTTGCGATCAATTTTTGCATCTCATGCCGTATAGACTTCTGAATGCTATTAGTGGGATCGATCCAAAGTGGAGTCATGTCCATAGTGAGGACTTGGGGATCGCTGCCCCTTCGCTCCGGGTCCTGGGGCCGGCTTTGTCGAGTCGACCTTTCCTATTTAGGGCTTTACAGGAGAGCTTGAGGTTGCTCCAGTGGTGGAGTGGCCCATGGTACAGGATTAATCTGCTACATTGCTTGAACAGCAGCAGTCAAATTCCATACCTGCTAGACAAGTAGGTTGAATTGCTCTGCATGGACGATCGTTCTTAGTTGAGAGGGAGAGGCAGAACCTTAGAGGGTGGCACTTGGGTCTGTTGATTAATAAGATTCTCAACCGGCTGAGAGTTGGCAGCACTGGAATGGTGGGAGGATGCTATTTTGCTTAGTGCCATGGTGTCGATCTCTTACTTCTTCTCAAAAGTAAGCCTGATCCTTCCTCTAGCATCAATCTATTGTGGTAAAATTCTGATCTAGATCGAATTGGCTGAGGCTGGTGAAGGGAAGCGTAGTGGGTGATGTGCATGCATTTTTAAAATTTACAGCGGAGCATATGTAGATTAAATAATTTAATCTATAATGCATACTTAAATCAAATCTAAATCATCATATAGGATTTATGACATGAACTAATATGCATGTATGTACATCTGAAATCTAAA
>KE508388.1:44414-55773 GCA_000441515.1 Elaeis oleifera | reverse complement strand
TTTTTTATATTAATTTCTTATTTTTTCTTCGAAGAACAGTAACATTTTGACTTGTATTAACATACCCTAGTTATTATCTAATATATTCTACTCAAAATTCATAATTGTCTCAGACTACCTATGATGGAAAAATAAAAAAGATCGAACATTGGACACTCATCACAATCATCGATTTCTTTCTTCTCTTGATCTTTAAATAAATTTAATAGGTAAACTTTCATCTTAAGAAAATCTCAACCTTCTATGTCATTTCGAGTAACAACGTTAAATTTTGAACAAAAAAATATCTATGTCAAGACATTCTAGGTTTGCACTAATAATAGAACTATCAAGCTCCTAACAATAAACTTGAGATGTCTAGGGTTCTTCTTGGTATGGCAAAATTATCCGGCTATGATCAGATTAGATCAAGATCTGTAGCATGCTTTCATTATCAATAAATACTTCCTTATTTACAACTAATATATTTTATAATATCTTTTGATTTAAAAGATTAATATTTTTAATCAATTTAAACCACCATACTTTTTCTACGTACTCTGATCTTAATTTATCAAATTATATAGATTTATTGAAAGATATGAGTATCTTTGTATATTAGATCAATAAAAGATCCAAACTTTAAATTTCTCATAAAACCTAGAGCAAAACTTTAAGTTTTTTATCTTTATTGCTCCTTGGACATAACACATCAAAATTAAATCTTGATCCACTTTCTATATTTGAAATCATTGTATAAGCTTCATCACTCCTCAAAAATTCAACATATCTGAAATTAATTAGAGTTTACCTTAGATTAATCTTACAATCATTTAGATAATTCTCAAATCAATCTTCTTTTGTAAAAGAATTAACTCCAACTTGAAAAAGCTAGAAGAACTCAAGTCAACATCTTTGTAAGTAGAATCAACTTGATTATTTCTTGTAAAACTCCCGTTATCACAATCCTTTGCATTAATAGATAAATCATGCAAAATATTGTCTCTTATATAAGTCATTCAAAATTTTAACAATAACAAGATACCTTAGATCAGCTCAGAAATCTAAATTTAATTTGAATTATCATCCACTATCTTCAATAATCACAAGAAAAGTAAGAAATCTAATTCAAAGATTGAAATATAAATTATTAAAGATTTCATCATAACGTGTATATCATACTCTAACAAATCAATTTCTTATTCAAATCATCAAAATTCCTTAGTTCCACTTAGAAAAGCAAACGTTTGACTTGAAATTCAATACAATTTAAAAGATCAAGAAATCAGATCCAAATATGATATTTTGAATAACCAAAATTTTATCAAGATGTGTATCTCATAAATCCAAGCATATTTTTACCTAAATTCGAGTTTCATATATGATCCTCTTATAGATTCAATACTCAAAAATATTTCTTTCTCATATGATACAATTCTTTCTTAGACCACATTCTAACTAATTTTCTTCTGATAAGTCCAAAAATTTATAATGCTCAGACAATTAACATCGAAATCAGAAAAGTTATCACGATCTTTACCCATATAAGTTTCGCATTCAAAATCATCGAATATACTCAACACAACACATCAATATCTCCCTCTTCATTCGAGGGTTAACACTTTTCATACTTAGGTCAATCCTATTAATTAAAATTCAAAATATAACTCATCAATTCTATTATAGACATCATATACCACTCATACATAAATTTCATCATAGTATTTATTGATTCAAAATCCAAATATTAAATTTTTCTTTATGTCTATCATGTTCTTATGATCATAATCTAAGTTCAAATATCACTAAAGTCACAATCTCAAATAATTATAATCTTAAGCTCAAATACCACGTAAGTCATATTCTCTAGTGATCATAACCTAAACTCTAATATAATTCTATCATATTTTTAATGATCATAACCTTAAGCTCTGATATTATCTATCATACTCTGTTGATCATAATCTCAAAGTTTTGATATCGCTTATGTTACAATTCCTAGTGACCTTAAACTGCCTCTGATACTACTCTGTTATGTCTCGAATCCAATATCCGGATCGGACACATGATAGCCACACACTCCTTAAAGCAACGATCCTAAAGAATATGCAAGGTCTAAAATAATTCATTACAACCTCAACATCCATAATATCTAATTTCAATAATAATTAATGAAACTTGTATAATTATAAATTGAATTTTTTAATCCTCTGATCAGGTATCAATAACACTCTATCAATGCATCTGCTCACTCGCAAATCCATACCATAGCCAATTATGAGCATCCTGTAATTCTAAAAAAAAAATGGAGGGTGTGAGTTTTACAGTCTAGTAAGAATCTCACGTATCACACTATTATAATATTATAATCTGAAAATAATGATAAGCGATATAGTATGAAATCTCATATTCAATATCTAGAATATTACAAACATCCACAAAATATATGTCAAATATATGTCAATCATCTGTCTTGTCAAAAGAGATGTGTTATCATAGGTCAACAAGTGAAATCTTTTATCAGCATAATTCCTATCTCGTTATTTATTCCTCTTATCATAGTTTCAATTTTTTAATCTTTTCTTTCCAACTTTGGACTAATCAAGATCGTGCCTCAATTCTTGGTCTGACCCAAAATCCCATGCATAAGTCTATGGTGGCTGTCCCAAGCATGTTCTCCTAGCAGGCCGTCCCAGATAGAAGCTCCCGACGGTTATCCCAGACATAAGCTCCTGGCAGGCTGTCCCAGGTATAAACTCCTGACAGGCTATCCTAGGCATAAACTCCTAAAGTCTATTCCTGGCATAAGCTTCTGGCCGGCTATCCACATGATGAGGTTAGTCCAAACCATATCTTTTATTCATGTTGATTTTGTCATATCAATTTCAATTTGAGATGTGATTAAAATAAATATATCAGATCTATATAGTTATACTGTCAATTACTGGTATACATATATCTAATCAACACATAATATACTCATGCTAAAAATTATACATGAAACAGTTGTATTGCAAACATGATAAATCCATCCATCCAAATCCAATGATATAAATTCAACGATACAAATCCAACGGTGAAAATAATATATATAATGGTGATCATGTATAGGGATTCTTACCTCTATCGGTGATTGATCTAAGCATAGCAATCAACAAACTCTTTGATTTATAAATTTCAAAAATAAGATATTCTGCTCGACATCTTATGCAGATAGTCGCATCTCTATATGACCATGATCAAATATAAAAATCATATATGAAAAAATTATGAATAAACGATCTTATAACATAAATTCAGGACCTCTCCTAGGATCAACCAAGATTGGAATTACTTAAGTGCCTAGACCCTCCACTGGTCCATAAGATTTTTAGAGAGATAAAATTATGAAGAGAGAAAAAATTTTAGAGAAAAAAACTCTTCGCATTCCTCAAAAAAGAAATCTATAATCAAGATCATAAGGGGTCATATCATGGTGACTCAATAGGAGATTAACGATGATCCAATCTATAAATATCTAGCAAGTATCAGACTAGGATCAACGAATCGCACGGTTATCAAAGCGAGTCTAGGTCCCTTTGAAAAGTTCATATCAAGTCCATGGTAGAGTATATTGGCCAAATTGAGAGAGAAAGAGAGAGAGGGTAGAAAGACATAAAAGAGGAGAGAGAGGTAGGAGAGAGAAAATTCTCTATTTATTTTTTTTCTTTCTTTCTTTTTCTTTCTCCTTCTTCTTCTTTTCTTCTTTGCTTGGCCAAACAGGGGAGGAAGGGTGGTGGTTCTTGGTGGTTGATGGACGAAAGATTGGCAATGGGTGGCAATAACAGGCGACCGACGGTGGTGGAGCCATGGCCCCCGGTAACTACCCAAACGATGGCTATTGCCGGCAGCATGCGGGAAACACGAATTCAAAACAGGGACCGCCCAATTTTGAACCCAAATCCGGTAGCTTACTGTCGCACGCTGGCGATGAGGGAGCAACCAAAATAAAGAAGAAGAAAGGAAAGGGAGCTTACCTTGCTCCGACGGTCGAGAAAGCTTATCTTACTCCGACGGTCGAGAAAAGCTCCGGCGATTCTTTTTCCCATCTAGCAACCTAAAGAGATCACCTCAAGAAATCCCGATAATCTCTCAACAATCCATGATGAAAATCTGAGGGAGGGAAGGGTCTATTTATAGAGGGGTTTCCTGGACCTAATCGGACTCCCTCCATCCGATCTCAACAAAATCGGAAGCGAAAAGACTCCGGTTCAGAGTCTTGTTCCTCCTCTCTACCATGCGCTACACATAGGAATTTTTTTTTAGGAATTTTGGGCTTCTAAAGTTTGAGCCTGGTCCAAGGGCCCAAATGGGCTAGGTTATTATATATTTATTTCAAAATATGCAATGTACTGAATTAAATTAGAAGTACTCTTGTCAAGTATACTGCGTAAACACCTCTCACGTGCATGGCATGTGTCTAATCTTTTTATACATAACACAAAACTGTTGAAGATCACCCAAGCATTTTCCAGCAGCTAGCATGTGCCTCCCTTATTACATATTCAGCCTGACAGGCATGGATCAATATCATCATCAAATGCACTCTTCATTGTCATATGTATTGCTTGTGCTAGATATTGGGAGATGATATACCTGAGAACATTCCTCTACCAATGTGGACATACTGACCAATAGGAGTTCACCATGTTGTCTTCATTGAGGGCACGATGAAGACATTTAAATCTTCTCCAATGGAAGATAGGTATGGCTAAGTCCACGATCACGCCCAGTTAAGCTAATATGTATAATAATGCACAAGTGGTTATTGAGCAATGAAGGCACACGTCCGTCTTACTCGACAACAAACGCCGGCCATCATCTACATGGGTAGAGTCGAAAGGATTTGCTTTTTTACGTTTCTTTATTCTCTCTGAGCTTTATTTATGCTTTCTCACATTCACTGCCACTCTCTCTCAAGTCTCCAATGTTTCCCCAATATCTCCGCCGGACTTTATGTATCAGGGATACCCCTCGGGGCAAACTCTGGCAAGTGGAATTCTTCTTGTTTCAGATCTTGCACCATCTTTTTCTGTGCACAGCCACCACCAATTACTCTCTCCAACTCACCATCTTTTGCTCAGACCGACCTTGCTGATCCAACCAGCATCTTCAGAGACTTCACAAACACTTGTCGACCTCATCAGCACCAATTGCCGAGCATCTTATGGTAGCGGCAACAGGAGATACAATACAAATAGTCTCAAGGCAAAGTTGTTGCATTGTAGACCATGAACTTCATCTCTTCTTCAAATAGACACCTTTTCCCGGCAGAGCACGAGGGGTTGGTGTAACCATTTATGTTCTTGTCAGGCTTTTCCAGCCATGGCCCATGAGACCGCGTTGACTCACAGAACGCGAGGGTTGGTGTAACCATTCATGTTGCTTGTCAGGCTTTTCTAGCCATGAGGACCGCGTTGACTCATAGAACACGAGGGGTTGGTGTAACCATTCATGGAGCATGCGATGCACCAACAACGAGATGCACGTGTCCCGGATAGATTGGAAAATGGAAGGCCAGAATGACTCTCATGCCAAGAGTAGGATCAGAGAAGTGGGGAGCCTCTCGACGGGACAGTAGCCCTGTGATTGGTCCAATTGCTCTAGCCCTCTGGACATTGCCTACCCAACTAAGAAAAAGTGTCGAGGATTTAATTTCATACCATTATATTTGAGGTTTATCCTATTAATATACAATCAAAGATTTGTATAAGGTAAATACTAACCTATCATATAGCAATATCCAGCCCATCATACAGTTATGTTGGTCAATACATCCCAAATAGGAACACATCCCAAATAGACACTTCCCTAATATGGAGACATATCCTAACATCTCCCCTCAAAGTGAACATGTTTCTTGCATATGAAGTTTAGAGAGAAAATATTGGAAGTATTTTTGAAATATGGCTTTGTAACTAAATCAGCAACTTGATCAATTGAAGAAATATAAGATAGGTCAATAGTCTGATAGTGGTGATGAATAAAGTGACAGTCAATTTCAATGTATTTGGTGCACTCATGAAAATGGTATTGCGTGTGATTTGAATAGCGCTATTGCTGTCACAATAAATGGACATTGGAGAGAATAATTGCACACCCATATCATTGAGAAGCCAGCGAAGTCAGATGATCTCAGCAGTGGTATTAGCAAGGGCACGGTATTCAGCTTCTGCACTAAAATGAGATACAACTAATTGCTTTTTGTTTTTCAGATCATCAAAGAATGTCCCAAAAAGATGTAATATCCAGTGGTGGAGCGACAATAAATGACATCTCCAGCCCAATCAGTATCAGAATAAGTATGAAGAGTGAGATCAGAAGAGGAAAAAGAAGCCCACAATGGAGCATACCCTTAATATACCTCAACATGTATGGAAGCACAATGAACAAAATGAGGCTCAGATATGAACTGACTAATAACATGAACTACATGAAAAATATCTGACCAAGTGATAGTGAGATAGTTGAGACTGCCAACAAGCTATCGATACCGAAAGGGATCAGCCAGAATTTTATCATCAGTAGATCGAAGCTTCAAATTTAGCTCAAGAAGGGTGTCAGCAGTCTTATTGTCAGTTAGGCCTATATGAATAAGCAAGTCAGATGCATACTTAGCCTGAGAAAGAAAGAGACCATCAGACTGATAGTTGACTTCGACGTCAAGAAAGAATCGTAAGAAGCCAGAATCTTTAATCTCGAAGCACTTGTGCAGGTATTGCTTGGTATCATGCATGCCTTGAGAGTCACTACTAGTGATAACCATATTATCAACATAAAGAAGAAAAAGAATAATCCCATGAGAGGAGCATTGATAGAATAAGGCAGAATCATGAAAACTCTGGAGAAACCCATAATGAAGAAGAGTGGTTTGAAACTTTTCAAATCAAGCTCGAGATGTCTATTTGAGATCATAAAGTGCACGACAGAGTTTACAGACTTGAGTAGACTGATGAGGCAAACCAAGAGGTGACATCATATATACTTCTTCAAAGAGATCTCAATGAAGAAAGATATTTTTGATATCAAGTTGATGTAAGGACCACTGCTTGGAGGTGGCTACTGTAAGTAGAGTACGAACAGAGATCATACGAGCAACAGGAGCAAAAATCTCCTCCTAGTTGATGCCATACTTCTATGTGAAGCCTTTGGCAATAAGACGAGCCTTATAGCACTCAATGGAACCATCAACCTTGATTTTTATTTTGCAGATCTATTTACAGCCCACGATCGATTTTCTAGGAGGCAGATCAATCAGGTCCCATGTACCAGTTCTCTATAAAACCTCAAATTCTTCTATCATAACATTCTACCAAGAAGGATTAGATGATGCCTCTTGATAGGACTTGAGTTCATGGAGTGGCAAAATGATGGATAAATAACAATGATAGTCTTTGAGATAGCTGGTGTAGTATGAGAGTGAGTAGGATATCACTTCTCGGGTGCTATCAGATTACTCGCAGGAGAATTGCTAGTTGGAGAGACAGTAGACTGACCAGATTATCCATATTCTTCAAGTAGTGATGCATGACATGGAAAAGGATCAAGCAGAGGTTCTTTATAGGAAATAGAGACTTTTGTGAGGTAAGCAAAAAAAAAATTTCTCCCTGAAGGTGACATGCCTAGAAATACATAATCTATGAGTTTCAAGATCATAGCACCGATATCTTTTTGTTGGATCCCGTAGTCTAGGAAAATATAGATTGCATTTTCTTGGACAATTTATCACACTCACACTTGGAAAGAAGAACAAAGCAAGTACATCCAAACACACGAAGATGGTCATAGGAAGGAGGAGAGTTATAAAGTCGTTCAAAGGGTGAGAGATCATAAAGGACATGGGAAGGAAGGTGATTGATCATATATACAACAGTATTCATAGCTTCGCCCCAAAAAGTTTTTGGGACAGATGATGAAAGAAGCAAGGTATGGACAATTTCAACAATATGATGGTGTCTTCTTTCAGATACACTGTTTTATTGTGGAGTTTTAACATAAGATAACTACAAAATGGTATCCTAAAATTTATGATACTCGCTGAGGGCTTTGGAAATATATTCGCCACCAGAGTCAAAGCAAAGAATTTTTATAGGTTTAGAAAATTATATTTTAATCATGGTGGCAAATTTAGTAGAAACTTTTGAAACATCGGAACGAGCATGCAAAAGATATAGCCATGTGTAGTGAGTAAAATTATCTACAAAAATAACATAATATCTAGAGCCACCCATAGAAGATAAAGGGGCAGGACCCTAGACATCAGAATAAATAAGATCAAAGGAGGTAGTAGTAGTAGATTAACTTGAAGAAAAGGTAAAGTGGATTGTTTAAATAATTTACAGTTAACACGGCATGGTTCTTTATTACAAAGACAGAACCTAACAATCTTTTGTTAATTAATTGAGATAATTTTGAAAAAAAGGATTGACCTAAACGGTTGTGCCAAGACATAAAAGAGGAGACAGTAGGAGAAACAACGGCGACTGAGTGAATACCAAAAATATGAGGAACATAAAGCTTATTCAGGACAAACAGATGATCAATCTTACGATATGTTCCAACTTCCTTCCTCATTGAGCAATCTTGCACAATACAATCAGAAGGAGAAAAAGTTGTTGCGAGTCATTTTTCACATAGTGGACCAACAGAAATAAGATTAATAGAAAGTTGAGGAGCAACAAGAACATCAGAAAGGGATAGATTATGAGAATGAATGGTTCCACTATGGCGGGCGGTAATGAATGATCCATTTGCAGTTTGAATATGAGGTGGAGAATGAAGAGGAGAAACATGTTGAAAAATGTTGGAGTTAAAGGTCATATGGTTGGAGGCACCAGAATCAAAGAACAACCTATCTAACGACTTACCTGGTAGAATGGAGGTATTAGAAAAAGATAAGGATGTAGTATTACCAATAGAGAGAGCCTGATGAATCATTGTCTGGATATCATTAACAGTAAGAAATGTGGCTACTTGTGCTGTAGGCTCTGGCACAATAGTAGCAATAGCAAAGGATGGGCGATCTCCAAAACTTCGAGTCTCCACGTGCATGTTGTTGGAGTTTAGATGGAGACAATTCCAAACAACATGTCCAGCCTTCTTATAGTAGGTACACTGTGTGGAAGATATGTCTTGAAATTGAGAATTAGGTAGAGGTCAAGAATCAGATGCCTGACTAAGACAATTAAGGGCAATATGGCCAAACTTCTTGCATGAGTGACACTGGATTGGAGACAGACCCTTCAGTTTGACCCGTGCAGCCAAAATGAGAGAACAATCAAGGTTGGAGGGGATGATCTTCTTCTGAGTTTCTTCAGTAATCAACTCAGAAAGGGCAGTGTCAATAAATGGAAGAGGAGATCTATACAAAATAGAGGTCCGAACAAACTCAAACTCATTATAAAAAGCCATTAAAAGCTGGACAAGATGGTATTCTTCACGAAACTAATAATAAAGTTTAGCATCATGGGTCCAATTGGGCTCCATCAGGGCAAGTTGATCTCAAATCAAAGACATCTGAGAATGAAAGTCAGCCATGGATTGCTCTGGTTATTGCTTGAGATTGTGAATGTCTAGTTCGAGTTTGTATTTGAGGGTAAAATTCGTCTGATTATATCGCTTGATGAGAAAATCTCAAACCTCCTTTATGGTGTCGAACTTGTTGAATTGCAGGCTGATAGATATACCGATAGTATTTGAAATCTATGTCATGATCTTGTTGTTATCGATTTTCATTGAGCAAAGGAGTCGCTAGATTCGACAGGATATGGAATGTCACTAATAACGTACTTTCAAAGCCCTCATCTTTTAGAAAATCTTCATCATGAAGGACCATTGGCTGTAATTGGTCCCATCCAACTTGACCACAGTTGGTTGAGCCACTTCAGTCATTATAAACCGATGCAGTTGGACTAGTTCAAATTAGAAGCCTCACGTAGAGAAGAGGAGCCAGGGGAGGCACTGGATCTGCATGGATTAGAAGTAAGGAGCTGGAGGAGGGAGTCGAGGCCTTATTCTTAAGGTCGATGGAGCCGATCTGGAGGCAGGTGAAGGGGACTAGGTCGGCATGGGTGGTAAAGAGGGCGGGAGATGGAAGATGATGGCATTGGTGTTGGGGAGCTGTTGGAGATGGCTGGAGTGGAGGAGGAGGGAGAGGGCCGAGGTAGCGATTTGGATGGTGGGGGAGAGCCTGGATGGTGGGGGATCCAGATCTCGACCGACAGGCAGCGATCGGGATCTGGACAGTGCAGCAGTGGTAGTGGCAAAGGAGGCGAGGGGGGCTGGGTGCGGCTGCATTAGCGACAGAGGGGAGGCGGAGGGGCCGAGTGTGGCAGTGGCAGAGGATGGTGCAGCATGTTGGATGTATGCCCTAGAAGCCAATTTTGACTGACACATATCATATTTTAGGATATATTTTGTACCTTATGGGTATTTATATTACCGTTCATGTTTATGTATCCATGAATCATCCAAGAGATTAACAAGATGATGACACATATTGTCAAAGAGTTGAGAATTTGAGACGTGTCATTGATGGTTAATTCTAAATTGCTCCTAATCAAAGGATCATTATGGAGATGGTGATAGATCCGGATAGACCAGTACACGGATCGCTTCTTTCGGATAGATGAATCTTGAGTCTGCGGTGTAGTGACACTGGAACAAGAATGCAGGTGGTTGTTAGAGAACAACTAGCACTGAGCGTAACCAACACAAAAAGTTATATGGATGTCTGCTCACTCATTAATGACTTTCTCGATACTACAGTTGTATGACTGGTCCTTTGATCTGAGATGGCACTACTACTCATAATGAGGCTATTGGAGTTTGACTGACACATAAATATTAATCTCAATGAGCCATTGTAGTGGATGTTCATGACAGTTGATTCACGGTAGGAGTAGGGTGCGCATCAAGATAGGATCTATTGATCCTAGCAAAGGGAGTAGTCCTATGAGATTTAAGAAGTTAAGTCTTTAAGTCTATGACCATAGCAGAGTGATTAATAAAAAAATTTCATGAGTATCACATATGGACTCGAGCTGATTGAATCTATCATATGATCGATGATGAGATTTGATGATTCATCCATGATCTGTCATCTAATCGGAACTCATGATAGAGAAACTGTATCATATGTTAACTGCACCTAGAGGTTCATCACATTCTATTCTGATGGATTGCCACTACATACTGCTAGATGTCACTGATGGATTGTGAGACCCACGAGCATCATCTTGATGATCGATGATCCTTGATGTACAGAGTTGGAATAGTTCCAATCCATTGGAAAGAGTTTCAATGATATTGTGATAGAGATCATAATATATCTCACTACCAG
>KE508384.1:49226-62853 GCA_000441515.1 Elaeis oleifera | reverse complement strand
ATATATATATATATATATAACATTTATATATATTTATATGTCGAGCCAAACAAAGCTGAGCTAAGCAGGCTAAGCCTAGATTCAGCTTAACTCATTTACTAACTGAGCAAGCCAAATTTTGAGCCACACTCAAGCAGACCCACAAATAGCTTGCTTGTTTAACAACTCTACAAGCAAGCTTGGTTCTGAATGATCTTCCAGTGGTCCGGTAATGTTGCCATTTATGTTTTTTACAGGTGGGAGGCTGAGGGTTGTTCTGACCAGGAACTTCTCATGTGTGCTGTTTGGTCCATCACCTTCTATGTCAATATCAAATGATTGGATTTGGATATGATCTATATAACAGCCCAGATTCCAGAGGCAGTCCCAAAATTAGAATAAATGAGGCTCTTTATGTTTATCCAAGCTCAATAAATTTTCGGCGGCCACATTGCAGATCACTGGATTTGCATTGTTTAGTTTCTAGCTGGACCATATGAGAAAATTAATACCCTTGTAATCAGGCATCCATTTTCAAATACAAAAGTTCTGCAGCCTAGAGATTGATCATCAACTTCTCTGTATCTCATTCTTATTAATCTTATTTAACATTCATTGCGACCATAAGCACAATCATATACGTCAAGCCTTCTCCTAGCAATTATATGGCTTAATGCATCTTTCTTTGCTGCTCATACATGTGGAAGGCCACAAGTTTTATAACTGTCTTCTCATGTTTGCTCCTCACAATCCCCATCCATGTTATTTTAGATTTTTAGTGCACCTTTTTGACCAACAAATTATCCAGATCAAACCTTCCATCATTGCTAATTTGGATCTATGTTGCGCATGCCATCTTGATGGTTTCATACCTAACCTTCAGGTGGCATGAGTGTTGTTCCTCCTATAAATTATTCATTTATTCCTATCTTTGTTGTTCCATCAACATAAACCACAAGATAAAATCGTCATATCTATCATGATTAGTTGATTTGAGAGGATCACTAGACTCGATGTGGAACAATTTGGTCACTATTGAGAAGTCACACCACATTGAGAAGTGAAACCACACAGTAAACTTCCATAGACCATAACTTGCATATACAATGTTTGAATGAGGTGACTTTTTTATAAAAAAATCAAGTAATTTTCAAGCTCTACAGCATGTCACCCTCATGAGGGTGCAACACATTGGGATCAAATTCCATTGTTTAGGCTCCAAAACAGGCTAGTCAAAGCAAAAATTTCCTTTCTAGAAAAGACTTTGATTGAGCATCTCTCTCAATATAAGAAAATTAGGCAAAAAAGCTGAAAACAAAGTTGATGTCGAAGTCAAGATCTCCCATCTATAAAATCTTAGGTTTTCATAATTATTTCCAATGGTCACATCTACTTCGACAAAGCTGTATTCTCTTTTAACTAGAGGAAGAATCCGACTTGACTTGTGAAAGGATAGCCTTCAGTTGTATAAATAAAACTATGTATCTCAATTTTAAATTCATTAATGAAGGAAAAGAGAATCTAGATCTTACTCTTGCTCATTTTTTATTTTTCTAAATTTCTTAAAAGATTCGAGTTGAGCAGGTTGAGGGAATTACTTCATTCTCCCTATTCAGAACAAGTAGCTATCGAAGCTCCAGTCTTCTATATCTGTAGAGGCCTTGGTTTATGGTCAAACACGAGCGATACAAGTAGATGGGAAGGGCTATCACTACTTGAAATACATTGAAGGACAAAGATAGGTATGGCTACTACTTTATTTCGATGAATGATGAGACAAAGGGACATCTCACATAGTTAGAGAATAACATTATCCAACTCACTAAGATCATATCCCAACCAGTAACGCCTTCAATACAAACACTATCAACTCTTATAGCAAAGCTATCTCCCATGGCTTGAGACGAGGATCTACCATTTAAGGAGTACAAGCAACCTACGGGCACTTGAAATCCTCCTCTTTAACCTTTCAAAGTTGAATCTCGAATCGAGATCCTTGTATATGATAGAATTATCGATGCAGAGAAATTGGACAACTGGTAGGACTGGTTAGAGATCTATTTCACTATTTATGGACACACAAGTCTCTAGTAAGTTTCACTCATCCAACCTTTCTAACCATGCTCTTACGTAATGGAATCGATATATGAAAAATGATGTTATCTCTAATCTTACAAGAGAAAATTCCAGAACTCAATTAAGAAGTAATTCTATCCAATTGGCCATGAAGGAGATTGGTGTATGAACTGATAGTACTTGCAATTGAAATATAATCAATATGGTCCAGTACTACACTACTAAGTTTCACAGCAAGCTATATCACTCATCATCTCTATTGATGATCATGCAGTATTCTTGAAATATGTTGAAGGTCTCCACGAGAGTATCAGACAAAACTAAAGCTGTTCAAAATTGAAGACATCGGTGAAGCTAGGATGAAGGTCATGAAAATTAAGAATCAATGCATAAGAATGATAAGTTCAAGAAGGATGGCAGAAAACTTCATCTTGATTTGCAGTGGCAGAGAGAAGTTGAAGGTGGATCCCAAGAAGAAAGGGTAGGTGGTCCTAAAAATAATTAAGGTTGAGAAGCCACCTGAGCTTGAGTAAGTAGACCCAAATTAGGTTTGATGGTGAGAAATTTTGTGGCAATGACTGAGGTAGGGAGAAACTCTTCCACTTGAAGATCCAGGTGAAGCAAAGTATCATTAAAGCTATCATAGATATTGGAAGCCAAAAAAACCTCATATATTAGAGTATGGTTCAAAAGCTGGGTTATAGACCAAGTCTCATCCAAGTCCCCACCATCTCGGCTGGATTCAAAAGAATGTCGAACTGAAGATCACCAAGCATCATGCCATTAAACTATCGATAACTGAGAAGGTACATTGATGAGATAATGTGTGAACTAGTTCCTTTGGATGTCTACTAGATCATCCTTGAGAGCCCCTACCTTTATAATCAAGATGTAGTCTTATATAGGTGGCAGAGGAAATATTAATTCATAAAAGACGGGAAGGAGTTTTGATAAATGCCTTTAGAAAATGAGAAAATATAAACCTTGCAACTGCTACCCAAGTGAAACAACTTGTTAATGCTATAATAAGTTTGTGTTGATGATGATTTTGATGCCACTTATGAGAGGCCAGTCTTTCGCCTCATGGTTCCATCGATCGATCAACCAAGACCGAGACAGCAAGGAATTGCCGTTGCCATCATCATCAAGGATGGCAAGAAACAACCTACCATTAGGTTTGAATGCAAAAATGAGGCAAGTAGGTAATGAAGATCCAAGAGCAAAGAAGACCAAGGCCAAGAACCAGTAGTGCTAGCTATGGTTGGTCTATGGGTGTAGCAGGAAAGGCCATCTAACTATGCCATCGAGAGGGAGGTCACAAAATTAATTACAGGGGATTGATTCTTTTGTATTGGCTAGAAGGGTTAGTTTTCCAGCCAAGCTAATGGTTTAGTCGTGAGATAGGAAAGCAAACATTTCCCCACTCCAAGTTTGATTTAGTAAGAGCCAAAGCCTTTAAAGAGAAAGAGCTTTAATCCAAAAGAATTATCAGACTCAATGTGGACCATTTTGACCACTACAACAAGGATTGAATAGGATCCAAGAGCGAGATCCACTATATTGGGAAGAAGAATTGCATGTCAAACCTCCAAAATCCATAACTTGCCATATATTGTCCCATTAAGGTGCTTTTTTTATTAAAAAAATCGGATTTTTGAGTTTTATGACATGATGCCTCTCCCTCCACCCAAGGCATGACGGACCAAATGATCAGGGCCAAACACCATCATCTTAGCCCTGAAACAGGCCAATCAAAGCAAAATTTTTTAAAAGGTTTGATTGGATATATCTTTAATCCAAGAAGTGAAGAAGAATTTAACAGAGCAGCTAAAGACAAAGTCGATGCAAAAGTCGAGATCTATCTCTTGGAGGAATTAACTTTTTATGATTATTTCCACTAGTTCATGTCTATTTTGAGAAAGCTAGTCCTTTATTAACAAGAAGAAGAATCTAACCCAAATTATGAAAGGGTATACCTCACTATATAAACAGAGACTATGTAACTCAATTTTGAATTAATTAATGAAAAAAGGGACCAAGACTCTACTTTTTTCAATTTTTCTATTTTTGCTAAATTTTCATTAGAGACTCGAGTTGAGCAAAGTTGAGGAAATTACTTCCTTCTCCCCAATCAATTCATTAGTATATGTACTTGAACCTTTTCTATCATGCTTAATTCATGCAACTTTTACATAACATGCCATAAGCACTTCACTTATTTTGCTTGCTTCAATACAATTAGGTATTTGTTAACCTATACCTCCATGATTAAAGTAATAGTATTTCGGATGTCTTAGTCACATATTTTGGCTCAACCATGATTTCATATATCATTTAATTATTTACCAATATTTAGGTAATCATAATTGACACAAAATTAGAGTTTAATGTGAATTCAGAATCAGGGGTGAAGCTAGGAATTCTATGTAGGGAGGTGAAGTGTTAAAACTTTAAAGTATTTATTTCATCTTAAATTGATAATAATAATTAAATAATTAATTAAAAATGTAAATTATGTTTATATTAATAATAATGACACCTATATTTACATATTAAAGTTTTATATTTCTTGAAATTACTATTAAAAAAGCAAAAGAGTACTTAAAACATGGGCAATTCAAAGATAAGCATAAATTTATGTGGAGAAGCACCAAACTGTTATTGGTAAATTTTGCGAGGGGTTTGAATATTTGAAGAAGGAACTGAGTTGGGCAGGTTTATGAGACATTTCAAATCACACATTCAATGCGACTTAATTTGCTTTTTATATCTGAAAATCTCTATTGGACAAGAAGGCTTGGATGAGCAAGAATCTAGATAAGAATGCAAAATCTATCACAATTAGCAACTAATAAATCACTTTAAACAGAAAGTATGAGTGAATAAGGGTTCCATGTGGACCACATCTCATGATGATATTTTTTTGGGATTATGTAAGTCTTGGAGATATGTTTTGTGCTTGTAGTTTCTTTCTCGCCTGACTGTGTTACATATTAGAGTGGCTCCATTAGTGAATAGAATCCACATACTGGGAAGCAGGAATGGATGAAGTCCAAATCCATAGGGCAAGGAGTGAGACTTGAAGGTTTCTAAATACTACCTAGTGGACTACCTAATGGGTTTCATAGGACTCGGGGGAGAGGGAGACATAGCCCCCCATTGTGACACTATGGCTCCGCTCCTATTTAGAATCATTATGCAAAACTGCACTCCTTATAACCTCAAGTTAGTTTTCTTGATTTCAAGTTGTTATCCTTAAAGGTTCTCCCCATAAATAATTCACATTGAATTCCAATTTCATGTCAATTATCATTGCATCATCTTTAAGTAGCATAACATGGTGCCTTCTCTTGAGAATCAACCATAGGTTTATCTATAACAAGCATATGGAGAAATATAGGTTCAAACCAGACATTATTCTAGCCAAACTACAGTTTTCAGTTGACAAAAATGTGAAACATTATGTAATGGAACTAAAAATAAGGAACTGACAAATATGCCATCATTCCCTCGAAGCTCCTAAGGATCTTTTTCCCCTTAGATTTTATGTTTCATAATGTAGGATAAAAGGCAGTTACATTCTTGTATTAGCGTGTCTCAGATAATTCAGCAGTCTCAGATACCTCAAGGTTCCTACAAAAGAAGTTATGCGGCCACTCCAAATCAGCGAAAGCACTGACATAGGATATGCTGGCAGAAATCAAGTTAAAACTTGTCTTCTACTCACCAGTCACAGACTGTTGGCAGCAAAGTACAAACATCATTGTTCTTTATCAAAGTCCATAAGGAAATCAGTCAAGTTCTCTGAATCATCTATAGCCTCTTCTAGTGTCATTGCACCTTTCTTTTTGGTTTTCCTGCAAAAGGGTGAAATTAGAGCAATAAAATTTTTTATGCTTGATTTACATGATGGAAGGAACCATTGAAACTAATGAACAAATAATGTCATAAGGGAGTTGCACAATCATATCTGATGCCATAAATTATATATATATTTGTAAAGTTTTTCAACTTTAACAGATTATTGTTGGAATAGGAAACACTTGAACAGTTGTATCTGGTTATCTGATTAATTCATTATATGTCAAATATGGAAGAGATGCTTGCTACTTTTCTTCTACATCATTAATGCATATCAAATATTGGGCACCATATGTTTCCTACCTGTAATAAATAAGTGGATGAAAGAAACTTTCACAAGCTATAAATATTAATGAAAAGAAGAAGCACTGATGGCTCACATGCACACAAAAAAAGACTTTGACATTATAAAACTGGAATGCCACAATTATTGTTTTCTACCTGCATGATACATAATATTGAATGCTTGAAATTCAGGTATACCTTTGACTTGTGAAGCTGAGGAGTAGTTTTCAAAACGCTCCAGTTGTGGTTAATTTTCTCCTCCTCTTCTTCATCCTCACTATCTTCCTCGTCCTATTTTGAAAAAGAAAGCAAAGAAAGAAAAAGTAAGAATGCTTGCATAAAATAGAGCTGCCAGTAAAGAATCTGGTATGCTTATCTGTTTCAGTATATTATCCATAAATTGTAGATGTCTGGACAACTATCCATAAACAGAAGTCTTGAAACCTTACCTTAGAGACAGAAAATAATATGGGTGGAAAGAAGGAAATACATGATAGCAATATTGAAAAGAGAGGTAAAATTTTCACAAGATTGACTCACATCATCCTCTCCTATGTCAACCGCACTTGCCATAGCTTCATCGATATCTGTAATCTGCATTAGCAGTTATGGCAGTGAGATGTAAAGTTTATAAAGAAAGTTCAAAACAGATAGTAATTAGACACTACAATTCTTGCAAATAAATATATCCCTACCGCCTAACATCGTTAACAAATTTTTTTGAATTAATCTGAACTCTGCACCAAAGATAAATTACCTCAAGTTCTTGAGTCTTCTCTTTGGCCAAATTTTCTCAAGCTCCTCCCTTGGTATGATTTTCCTTGCTGAGATATAGAAAGTCAGTAAATACAAACATCTGAAAAAATGTTGATATATCTGAAGCCAGATAGTTGCTTCATGTGGTTTAGGAGGAACAATAACATATGAACAGATAGGTTTAAACTTGATATTTAGTGATGAAACAGAAAATGGATAAATTGATATAAAGATTCCAGCTTACTGAAGTCAGTGCAAGCCCTTAACCAATGCAGAGTCGGTACAAGCCCTTAACCAGTGCACTATCTTAGTGGCATAACATACAGCCAACAAATGGTGTACCAGTAGCCATGCATTATTTCTCAAATAGTAAATGATCAAAGAAGCAGTTTGACCAGATTATTGCTAATTTGCCTGTCACAGATATGTCGTAACAGAGGAAGGCAAGATAATCATTCCTAATTCAGTTAAATAGACTCAACCTGTACTTGGCTGGGGCTAAAGAAAAGGGTGTATCTAACAGAAAGTTTGAAATTAATTTGTCATCAACTGGAAATTATCAGAACTTGTAGGTAAATATTTAAGACTACTTTGGTTTCAGATATACTGGCTTTGAAGTATGTTCTGACACTGCAGCAATGGAAGTCACTGTCAGTTGCAACATTTGCCACGAGGCAAGAAGAAAGTGATTTATTTAGACAGGAATGAGCAACGATAGATCAATGAAATGCAAAAGCCCTAAAATTGGGATGAATATAAAGGCAACAGAACCACACTGATATAAATGTTTAAGAGTCTATGAGAAAAGAAGAGTGAACAAAGAGAAAGAAGGAAATGAAAGATAATAAGATTCACAATTCCCATAGTTTTTGTAGCACCTTATCAATATAATATGGTTCTGGAGCAGCTTGGCTTATACTAGAGGGGTTTACCTCCTCTTTAAATTTGCTAAATATTATTTCAGCTTTATGTGCTTCATTAAAGAATAACAATGTTGCTGGTGATAAACCATATTTATTTGTGTCTGTATGTGCAAAGCATAATTTAAAATGCTGGCCATGTTGGTCAGCATGTAACATGCCAGGCCAAAATCGGCACTTGGCATAGGTCAGCATGGCATATATTTAACTCTTTTCTCATACGCTTAATTATAGAAGGATTTTTTACATTCAGTATGGTTTGGCACATTGCAGCATCACAAGTACCATGTTGATGAGTGCCAGGTATGCCCACCAGTACCAATGCTTAAAATCTTGATATACATGCACAAATACAAAGTTACACATACATGTATATATGAAATTCTATGTGCGTGTGGGTACATATATACATACATGTGTATGTATGTATATGTGTGTGTCTCTATGGATGTATGTTACGCATGCATGAGGGTGCATATACATCCAGGCATGTGTTATATGTATATGTACATGAATATAATACATGCATTATGTATGCATGCATTTG
Source organism: Elaeis oleifera (assembly GCA_000441515.1). Classification (NCBI taxonomy): domain Eukaryota; kingdom Viridiplantae; phylum Streptophyta; class Magnoliopsida; order Arecales; family Arecaceae; genus Elaeis; species Elaeis oleifera. The sequence goes on along the minus strand of KE508384.1, from coordinate 54,429 downwards.
TATGTGCAGATATGCATGTGTGTGAACGTACAGTACTTTCCAAATAGTGTGAGACCATGAGATTGCGGCCTCTTCTAATACACTATACTTCAATGAATGTTGCCCTCTTGAAAGTTGAAAATGTTAGAAATATATAGTATAAAAGAGAGTGTATCTATCAATTTAAGTACATATTAAAAGTTCTACAGTGAAAATGTACATAAAATCATAGTCAAGATTCACTGTCTCGACATTGGACCCCATATTGGTACCTCAATACGAGGGTCAATTCCGCATATTCACACTCAATATGCCCCTACCGAGTCTTGGTTCGGTACAAGTATGGGGCAGTATGCACTGATATGATTAACCTTGATCACAATTATCATGAAGTATCCACCCTCTTGAATTTACCTCATACATGCAGATTCATCGTACCAGTACCACTCTGATCAGGCAACACTTCAACCAGCCAGTTCCTATCTCCTATTTCTTCTCAAGGTATCCATGAATTCATAAAGACAAACTCTCTCTCCCCCCTCTCTCTGCCTGATGTGTACCACAGTGAACATCTCGAAATGTAGGTGATGAACTCTAAGTCTATTTCTAGCAATGACTAACAAACTAATCTTCTTTTCATCTTTCGTTGTTTATTAATTATCCCTCCTCTATTTTTTCCTTCATTCTTTTTTTGCTGAAATATTTATATTCTTCATTGATTTTCTTGAAATCACCAATCTTCCCAACCCATTCACAAATCTGACCTATATCTAAGAAGCACAGATAATTCAAATTGTATGCTGTGTCTACATCCGATGCATATATGATGCTGGTACTCGTTGGATACAGTCAACTAGGACAAATGTCAGATAGTTAGTTTTAGGTATCCATATTTTTATGAGAAAGGTTTATGGTTACTTGATGGATAGTGTAGTTTCCCAGTATCTCTATGAATGATAGGGTGGCCTTTTTTCAAATGATGTTGATCTTTAAATGGTAGATAGTAAAGCCTATGATTTGAGTGATGACTAATGTAGTTTGTGGATGTTTATGTTATCTTATCAGGTACAGCCTATATTCTTTTTGTGATAATCCATTATATTTTGTTGATGCTTTTCCGTACATGTAAAAAAGTTATAAACATGTGTCTCCATATTCCAGCTATCTTGTATCCTATCTCTAAAAATTTGTCATACTGGCATATCTGCATTGTGTCATATCCTAATCTGGGAGGTTTCTAAAAAGAAAACATAGGAGTAGGTGAGCAATGCACTGGTAACACTGGGGAGAGCACTAGAGAGTATTCCCAGCCTTTCTGTGCAACATGGCATCTGTTATAGAAAGATTCACACATTTAAAAAGCCTAAACTGAACTAGCTTCCGAAACATTTCTTCATGAAATGCGTTTTCTGGGAATGAATATGACCACAGTAAACAGATGCTATTGCAACTTTTTCAGATCATCGTAAGAACATGCTAGGCAGATTTTTGTTATTTGCAGCTAATAAATTTGTATCTTGTCTGAAATCATGCTTTTGCTATCATACATGTTTGAAGGGAAAAAAAATGGAAAGGGACAAGATTATAGATGCCTCGAGCATTTAATGAAATACATAGAACTGATTTCATCACACAGAATTGTAGAGGGTCAATGAGCTGTTACACATCATTAGATAGATGTTTGCTTTATCATCAAAAGATACAAACTCTGCATTATATCTTGAAAAAAGAAAGAAGGAACAAGAGAAAGGGTTTATACCTCCATAAGATAGGCCAACATGTTGGGTGTCGGCTCATGGAATTCCGGACCTCTATAGTCGATGACCTCATCAGGGTCTTGAACATAATTCACAGTTGGGTAAACAGGATCACCACCCCATACTGCAAAAGGACATTCGAAAATTTAACATTGAGGCTTACTATCTATACACTAAAAGCATATAAGAGTAAAAGAAAAGATTAAAAAAATAAATTTTTCTTAGTTTCCAACTGTGTTGGGCTTCTGGAATCTTACATACTAAAACCAATAGAGTAGCACAAAGGCGAACATATTTGGTAAAAAGATATTACTGGTTGAATAAAGCAACAAGAAATTCTGTGTCCCAACAAACATGCTATGACAGAATGTGTACTTTGAATTGCCAAAGGAAGTCAGACATGGCTTGGTTACTAAATGAAGCATGAGCAATAACTTGATTTCCACTATGTAGATCATTGAAAAAAAATTGATTGGAGGATAAATCTATTGCAAGTAAATAACATAAACAATGTATTGGCATTTTAAGGGCCTAGTTGGATTTCTAGGTAAATTATCTACCAAAATATATGGTCATGGGTGGGAGTAGGTTGGCAGGCGATTTTTCACAAAGTTGGGGAAAGCCTAATGTTAGCTTTAGAGCAAAACAACAAAGGTTAATTATCCTAAGCAAGATATGGTCTAAGCCTAGAAGCTTCAAGCTAGAAAGCAAGCAAAATTAATTTTGAAAACTATAGGCTAGGGAAACTAGATCTAAGAGCTAAGGGATACCTAGTAACTTCTTTGCCCTACTACCAAGGGACTTATTTACCAAGGACTCCACCAACTCATACCTCAAAGCACAATGCAACTGAGAACTCCATTAACACCCTTGCCTTGACCCCAGAACCCACCAGGGCTTGCATTGAATCTACCATACAAGAAAGAGGAGAAAAATAGCACCCGACATAGAAATTTTCATTAACTTATGAAAATAGGGGTACATAAGGGGTATTCAGAGGATCTGGGACCTCCACAAGGGATAATGATGTCTACATAACCACAAAGTCTTAGCAAAACTCGATAATAGCTCCTAACACATTACTACTAAGTAATTTTGCCAACAGGGCACTTCTAGAAGAAGTTTCTTCCAACTGTGAATTAACTGCCATGAGAAGGGTTCGGACGGTGACTATTCTACCATTGGAAAAAATCTGTGGTGAATAGCCTAATGTCAGGTCCATCCAGGACTAAGTTCCTAATCCTTTGAATGATGAGCCTAGATCTTCGAACAATGTATAGTGCACCATAGGACTTGGTAATGTTGAGCAGTGACTTGGTTGCTTTGTAGCAAAGTCTTCTAGAAGGTACTTTGGAAGGTGGCTGTGGCACTATCAGATGCCTTGTGATGGTGCAAGGGTCATTATCAGTTCCCCCATTGTGTTTGGGTGGACCTGCATCAGCTCCCTCCGGCTTGGAGTTAGAGCTCCAATGAACAAAGCTTTTGATATTCCTCATAGAGGATCAGGTTCAAGTGTTGCAAGCAAGGTTCGTGGGCTTGGTACTTGAATCCGTGCCAGTCGGCCGGCGGTACAAATCCATACCGTCCCAGACGGTGCGAACCAACACAGAGCAAAGGAAGCAACTTGAGAAGAAAAGAGAAAAAGAGAGAGATAGAGAGAGGGGGAAAGAAAAAAGGAGGGAGTGGAAGCCGTCAGAGAGACCGCCAGAGGGTCTTCGGCTAGCCGCCGGACGGCGCACTCGACGTTTGCAGTGCCACGAGTGTGAAACAGAGGCGACTGCCCTTGTTTCAGGGATTTTTTTAAAAATCTAGATTACGGTGAAACCGACAATGAATTTGCCGGCTTCACTTTCATAAAATCGGCAATAAAATTTGCCGGCATCATTGTTTTAATTTTTTAAACAAATCTCAAAAAGTGAAGCCGACAAACTGATTTCTGACTTCACTATTCATCAATGTTTTTAAAAAAACGATGAAGGAACAGAGGTGGTCGCCCCTGTTCTGTGACCGTGGCTTCGTCTACACGCTTTCTGCCATCCGATGGCCACGGCATCCATCCGACACTCTTCGATTGCCTCTCCGCTAGCTGCAAGACCCTCCGATACCGTTACTCCCTCCTCTCTCTCTCATTTAAAAGTCCTATTGGATGACACCGAGCTGTGGAGGCCTTCGCGGCCCTCTACCAGCTGCAACGGGCCACAGCCGGCCTCCGACGGCGTCGTGATCTCTCTCTTTCCCCTTTTCTCTCTCTTCCTCTCTTTCCCTTCCCACCTCCAGTGTACCATTTTTCTCGACTGAACCATCCCGATTCTTCGCCCGTCTGGCTCGGTACGAGATGTACCAGCCAGTTCGAACCGATACGGAATTTCATGGTTGTAAGTCTTCGGCCTTAAACCATAATAGCTGGGACTTAGGTAGACCCCTCCACTTCACCAAAAATTTTGGAAAGACCTACTCCTGGTCAACACGATTTCATCATCGCGGATGACCTTGACATCCTACTTTTTAGTGTTGGTGGCATCTATAGGTCATGCACTTCATTGATGATTTCCTATCCTTCAAAATAGGGTAAAAGATCAGCAAGATTAAAGATGCTTTTGTAAGTCAATAGCATAGGCATAGTCTGTTAGATGTATGTCCTAGAAGCCAATATGGTTGACACATTGTAATAATTTTAAGATACAATTTTGTACTTAATATATTGATATGATTAATAAAAGGACAATTTTTTTTTCATTCAAGTGTGATGTGTCCTTGAATCATCCATGAAATTAGTTTCGATATATATTCTCAAGGTGTTGAGAATTAGAGACATGTATTTAATTCCTAAATACTCCCGGTCATAGGATCATCATGAGGATGGTGATAGATGCAGATAGACTGACGCACAAATCATTTCTCTCGGGATAGATGAGTCTCTGATCTACTGTGTAGACACAAGATGAAGAGTGCGGATGGTTGTTAGAGAACAACTAGTTCCGAGCGTGATCATACAAGAGATCACTTTGATTTCTATTCAATCATCAGTGATTGTCTCGATGCTGTAGTTGTGTGACTGGTCTTTTGACTTGAGATGGTACTCCCGCTCGTAGTGAGGCTGCTGAAGTTTGACTGATACATAAACATAGATCTCAATGAGCCATTATAGTGGATGTTGGCAACAGTTGGTTCATTATAGGAGTTGGGTGCACATCAAGATAGGATCTATCGACCTTGATAAAGAGGAATAGTCCTATGGAATTTAAAGACTAAGTCCAAGAATCTATGATCATAGTAGTGTGATTGATGGAAAGAATTTTCATAAAAATCATAACTGGACTTGAGCTAATCGAATCTATCATATGACTGATGTTAAGGTTTGACGATTTATCCATGACCTGCCATCTAATCGAGACTCACGATAGAGGGACTGTATCACACGTTAACTACACCTAAAGGTTCATTTCAGTTCTACTGGGTTGTCACTA
>KE508382.1:43516-56656 GCA_000441515.1 Elaeis oleifera | reverse complement strand
GGTTTATATGAAAGAGTTTCATGTGAATCCACCACCTCCATGTCATTCACCATACCAAAGAATAATGTGGCGTCACATTTATTTTGGGAGTTAAGGAAGGAGAGTCCTTCTTTCATACTTATCTTAATTTCTTACTTGTTCCACACGTTCCTTAATTTTGTGCACCATCAGATGATGCCTTGAGACATGTGGGCATGGAAGAGGAGGAGTCATTCTCTAAGAAAGAACTCCATGCCAAAATAAATAAGAGACGCCCATATTTTTATGCGATGAAATGGAAGAGTCTATTTCATATCAAACTCTTAATTCCTTCCATTATTCCTACACATTTCTTTATTTCATCGTGTCATCTAATGACCCTTGGAATTATGGGCACAGAAGAGAAGGAAGAGTCCTTCTCTAGTAAGGAGTTTGAATGCCAAAAATAAATTGGACCCTCTCTTATATGCATTGAGTTTATGGAAGAGTCCTTAATGGTATGGACTCCTTGTTTCTCACGTTAAATCTTTTTCTCACACACCATATGATGGTGTATTAATTTTTTTTAGTAGAAGAAGAGTTTTTCTGCTGGTTAATCACCTTTTATTCTACACCATCTCCTTGGTTTCTATGGAAAAAATTAATTATACTGTGTAATGCATATGGAACGCCAAGAGTTGGCATCCCATGGTGTCGCCTCTTATTTCCTATAAATAGGGGGTGCTACAACCAGGCTCAACATGCCAAATTGGGCTGAGAGTAGGCATGAAAATGAGAGAAAAATTATGAGAAAAATTTGAGAAAAAGATAAGGAAAAGAGGGAGAGAAAATAGATAGGAAGGGAAGAGAGAAAATGGAAAGCATGAGATGCTTGTCCAAAAATCAGATTGTTCATGTGTTGAACACAAAATCCAATATGTGTGTGGTGAAATCTTTTAGGAAAGGATTCCTAGAGTGATCATAGTGGAGGTCATGAAGGCATACAAGCGATGGTGCAATCAGTTCTTGTGAAAGACGGTCGGCAGCAAGCTTGCAAAGAATGCTGCAGCACTATATCGAATTGGGAAGGGCTCTGATCAATCCCATGTGGATCACCATTGGAGGGCTTCTATTTTGGAGTCTCATGGAGGTCTCAAGATTATCAGTTCATGGTCTTCATGATGGTATATAACTTCTGATCTTCTCTTGTTATGCATGCTTATGATATTTGATTGCAATCATCAGGGTGTTCCTAGGGGTTTTGAGTTTTGGTACTCTAGTTTAATTGTTAAATCTTGTTTCAATTGTTGAATGCATGTTAAAAATTTTGAAATCTATATTCCACTGCATCACTGAAACCCAACATTTCTATTATGTTATGGAGGATTAGAGTTAAAACTGAAAGGATATTTTGATTCTAGTTTTAATTAGATTCAGATGATAGCAAGTCTCTATCAGAGTATGTATTTATCCTGAAAAGTATAATAGTGAGTTAGAAGAGTTTATAATGACAATATAGCTGACTCAAGCATGGGGCTAGATTATATTGCTGCTCAAAGAAGTTGCTTAGGGAAGCTGGTTGGATGAAGTAGTTCATCTCAGAATTATCTTTGGTTCTAGAGTTTGAATCAGGGTCTCTTTTAAAAATTCAAGCACATCCTAAGATGCTTCCACCTCGTTCATGATGAGATCATAGAATGAGTTGATTCAAAGAATAATATAGTAGATCCATTGACTAAGGTCTTATTATAGTAGCTATTTGATCATCATCTCAAGGGTTTGAGATATTTGGATGATTGGCTTTGGTGCAAGTGGGAGATTGAAAGAATAGTGCTCTACAAGCCAATCGCATGAGTGATGCGACAGAATTTTTTTAAGTAATCTTCCAACTCATGTTATGATATTATTCATATTTCTATGAATTAAGGCATTATGATTCATCATTATAGCTATATCTTATTGTATTCCATTAAGATTATGATAAGCCCCATAGATTAGATCAATGGTTTTAGAAGACATGAATGGAGTTCATACCTGTGAGATCTAAAATCTTAAAATTTAATCTAAATATTTCTGTTCATAGGAGCATTGAGTTGGAGATCAATGTTTCGGATAGACCAGCATATCCTATGTATACTCGATGGATAGGGTGGCTGATCTCACAAGCCACTTATGTGAGACACTAATATAAAGATGTGGGTGCTCATTATGGAATGAGTTCACTGAATTGATCCGTTAAGAAAGAATATCTCATGGAGCTTTATATGCATGTCAAACGATGATTCTCTAAGTGGGAGTTGTGCAAATGATCCTTAGACCTAAGATCACCATGGAACCTTGTGCATAGGAATCCATATTTTGGTTCATCTCACTCATAACAATTAAGTCATGAACGGAATATTCTGGATATGGAGGAATGTGCATGAAGATTGTGAGTAGATCAATATGGAATCGATCACTCTTAGTAAGAGGAGTTATCATCCTATGTATTTTCATCTCTAGATGACTCTGAAAATCTCTGGACAGAGTAGGATGAATATTAGAAGGTTTCTAATATTTCATCATTGAGTCATCACTGATTGATGGATAATCGAAAGTAATATGTTAGTGAGTATAACATATTTTCGTACTCACAGATATATTCGAGATGTAAGATGATCGAAGGATTGAATTGCATGGTAACTCACCACTGAAGGGTATATTTGGTATTGCTATCAAATTCTTCATCTTCTGGATAGGCATGATATGTTGCTAGATGTCAATCTTGCCTTGTAGATTTTTATGAATTAAAGTGAATAATTCATGAGTCAATTAGAAAAGATTTTAATTTGATGTGGGTTGGCATAGTTTGGACCTTAATCGATTAGAAGTGATCTAATCGAATTAGGTTAACTAGCACCCAGACCTACTGCCAGCTAGAAAGAAACTCAAAAGATCACACACATTAAAAAATTGATCAAGGACCCATTTGATATGGTTGATTGAAAATTTGGATCCAAGCAGGGCTTCTAGTAAGGATGCTAGCATATGTGGAAACCCTAGCTCCTTGAATCGATTTCGATTTGGGTTTAAATCTTGCAAATTGATCAAATCTAATTAACATCCAGGAGGCAGCCAAATAAGACACCCAAATTTCTTGACACACGCCATAATCAAGAGACCCAATTATGTGGGACTCTAGGTGCCCAAATTCTAGGGCACGCATGACAAGGTTTTTGATGTGAGAAGGATTGGAAATCCTTCTCTGATGGGTTTGAAACTCATGTGGCATGAAGATCAGTTGTTGATCTTTATCAACACTATTTTTGAGGATTTTATTGGCTTCTGGATTTTGTGTGGGATCCAGGAATGTTGACCTATGCACATAAAAAATTCCTGGATGCACGAAGGGACATGAAGACTCCTACTGCCTTAAGCAGAAAGAGGCATCTTCTTTATCAGTTTCTTGCCTTATCTAGATTAGTTTAAATTATGATTCCACATGGCAAATCTGAATTGAATCTGATTAAAGAAAGTTCACAAGAAAGGCATCTCTTCAGCAGGTACGTGTGCAAGATTTATTGGTCGCACATAGGGTCATGACTTGTCCTTCTATTTTAAATAGAAGGAGGCATCTTCTGATCAGAGATCTTATCTATTTTGAATCATCTTTGAAAGGAGATTCCATGTGGTAATTTTAAATTTTTTTTATCAGCAAATGATGCCTGAAACACCCTTTCTGGGTGCACATGTGGGAGAAGCTTGAAACACCATATATGCCTCTTCAGAGTCCTTCTACCAAGAGTCTTATCAAATCTGATAAGAGACTTTTAGATATGAATTTGGAATGGGATGTGGTACTTTATTAGCATCCTTCTAACTCTATAAATAAGGTGCGACAAATAGGCTTCGGTGTGGTTTTCTTTTCAAGACAAAGTATTGTCCAAAGTTCTTCTATTTATCCTAGGTGTTAGGACATAGCTTAGTCTTTTTAGGACAAGTGCTAATCCTATTAAATCAAGGCTATTGGAGATCTTAGAGGAGAAAATTAGAAAGCCTAATAAGTATTTTGATGGTTAAAATATGTGCTGATGGTCGAGATGATTAGATGGAGGCATCGACTTCCAAATGCGAGGTTAGTCGAGTTCTAGGGGCTAGAACTCTTGAAGCAAGACTCAAGTTGGAGCGCTGTCTTTGGTACAATTCTTATGTGGATATTGTTAGAGGGCAAACACTTGTATGCCTATAAAATTTAGTGAGATAGATAACTCTCAATACCCTTTGTTACATATTGTTCTTTATTTATATTGTCCGGGTGATTACTGGGCTTAAGGGTTTTTGGTGCGCTGAGATGTTTTGAATAAAAAATTTTAAACACCAGTGCTTCCACTGTACCTACCAAAATCCAACAAGGTTTAGGGGAGGTGCCACATATTTTACATGCCACAAAAATAGGGTGTCCAAGAATTCTAATGCCAAGAAGAGGTGTGGCGTGAGAAAGAAATCAGATCTGATTCTTTCTCACACCCACTTCATTATCAATGCAGAAAGAAATGGGTTGGCACCACCCAGCTTCCTAATTTCCTTGATATCTTTTCTTCTCATCCTCATCTATTTATTTGAGTCAATCTCAAATTTGGAAGGGATAAGGATGATGACTCATCACAAGAGATTGTCCATCCTCTTTTTGCGCCCTCCTCTCTTTCATGCAAAATACCTCACACCAAACATCTTTTTAGCATAAAATATTTCTTGGCATGGATCCTAGTGCGTGTGCAAGGGAGAGAGAGTCCCAGCGAATTAAGACTAGGGTTTTCAATTTGGTCTCAAACCCAATCTCCTCAATAAATTTTTAATCTAATTAGAATTAACTGAACTCAAGTCTTGATTAAATCAGTAATTAGTCTCCTTACATTCAGGCTTGATCCAATCAAATCAAATCCAAGTCAAACTGAATTCAAATCAATTAGACTTGGTTTAAACCTCATTGCTCAATCAAATTGAGCCAATTAGTAATCCAATTACTAATTAATCCTCCTATAATTCACTAACACTTAAAAATTACTAAATTGTAACTTTTACATAAGATTAATCATCAATCACATTGATGATTATACACTTCAACGATTCATAATCGTTGATCAACCATCTGATCGAATAAGAATCTCTTTTGTGTGTGATCTCATAGGTTCTATTCTGTCTGGTAGTAAGATATATTATGATCCTCATCACAATATCATCAAAATTCTTTCGATGTGTTGGAACTATTCTAACTCTGCCCTTTGAGGATCATTGATCATCAAGACGATGCTCAACGAGTTCAACAATCCACCAATGACACCTAACCATATGTAGTGACAATCCAGCAGAATAAAATAATGAACCTCTAGGTGTAGTTATCATATGATTCAGTCCTGCTATCGTGAGTCCTGACATAACGGAGGTCATAGAGAACTCGTCAAACCCCAATGTCAGTTATATGCCATATTGGCTCGACTCGAGTTCACTTATGAATCTTATGAAAATACTTTTCAGTATTCACACTTGCTTCGATCAAAGACTTTCTAAACTCAGTCTCATGAATCGTATACGACTTCTTCTTTTCTACCATGGTCAATAGATTTTATCTAGGTCTATCTTACTCCTAATAGCGAATCTGAACCAACTGTAGCCAATATTCATAGCAAAGATCCGAATGGCTAGAGATCAAGTGAACGTGCAGTCAAACTACAGTAAACTCATTGCGAATAGTCGATGCACCGCAAGTCAAAGAATTATTCACACCATTTTAACATCGAGAAGATCACTGATGAGTTAGTAGACATCCAAATGGTTTCTCATATTGGTCACATTCAGTGCAAGTTGTTCTTTAACAACCACCTGCACTCTCATCCCAATATTCTCACATTACAAACTCGAGGCTCATCTATCTGAAAGGGAGCAGATTCATGCATCGATCTTAAATGAATTGATCACTATCCTCTATGACGATCTTTTGATCAGGAGTATTTAGAAACTAACTACTAATAATGTATGTCTCAAATTCTCAATACCTTGATAATATACAAATCATCTTTGTTAATTTTTAGGACAAATCATGGATACATAAATATGATTGAATAAATTATCCTTTACTAATAATAAATATATTATAAGTACAAAGTTATGCCCTGAAATTATAAAATGTGTCAGCCACCAATTAGCTTTTCGGGCACACATCTGACAAACTCTCACTTGACCTAAAGCCAATTGGCCATATACCTAAGACCCATCTTTTTAAGGTGAGCTTCGATCTTCTATTGGTGGAGAGGCTTGGTCAGCAGGTCTACCATATTTGTATGGAGTCGACTCTCTACACCTCGATGAACTTCTTCTCGAGGTATTTGCGTATGATGTGGAACCGTAACTCTATATGCTTGGTCTTTTGGTGAGATCTGGGCTCCTTAGCGATGGCTATGGCACCATTGTTGTTGCAGTACAGTATAATAGCATCCGATGGTATCACATCCAGCTCTGTAATAAACTTCTTGAATCAGAATGCTTCCTTAGTAGCTTCAGAGGTGGCAATGTACTCGACTTTCATGGTTAAATCTGCAATGACTGGCTGTTTGAAACTCTTCCAGCTAACCATCCCTCCATTACACAAAAAAATATACTCCGATGTAGACCTTCTATCATCGACATCAAACATGATGTCTAAATTGATATATCCCTCCACTTTTAGCTCCAATCCTCCATCAAAGATCAAGAATAAATCATTAGTCCTTCTCAAGCATTTAAAATATTCTTTATAGCAATCCAATGCTCTTCACCTATATTCGCCTGATATCTACTCATGACACTCACGGCAAGGGCTATAGCACGTCGTGTATATAGCATGGCATACGTATGGCTCCCTATTGCCGAAGCATAAGGGATCTTGCTCATATATTGGATCTCTTCAGGTGTATCAGGACACATCTTCTTGGAGAGATGAATGCCATGTCTAAGGGAAATAGACCCCTTTGAAGTTTTTATGCTAAACCTCTTCAGTACCTCCTCTATGTACATTCGCTGTGAAAGTCCTATCATTCTCTTAGATCTATCTCTATAGACCTTTATACTAAGAATGTAGGAAGTTTCTCCTAGATCTTTCATGATGAATTCTTTTGATAACCATACTTTGACTGATGTCAGCATGAAATATCATTTTCAATCAGGAAGATGTCATCCACGTACAATACGAAGAATATGATAGTACTCCTATTGACCTTTTTGTACACACATAGCTTCTCCTTATTTTTGATGAAATCAAATATTTTGATTACACCATTAAAGTGAGTATTCCAACTCTAAGATGCTTACTTGAGTCTATATATGGACCTTTGTAGCTTGCAGATCTTGTGATCACTATCACTGGATGTAAAATCCATCGGCTGTTCCATATAGATATCTTCCTCAAGGTATCCATTTAGAAAGATAGTTTTCATATCTATCTATCAGATTTTTTAATCATGAAAAATCACAACCGCCAGCAGAGTCCGAATGGATTTCAGCATGGCCACGGGTGAAAAAGTTTTTTGATAGTCAATACCTTCGCATTGACCATAATCTTTTACAACTAGTCTTGCCTTATAGATCTCTATCTTACCATCGGAACCTATTTTCTTTTATAGATTCATTTACACCCAATAGGTACTATATCTTTAGGTGGATCTACTAAGGTCTAAATCTGATTGGAATGCATGGAGTTAATTTCTGACTTCATCGTTTCTTTATTTCTCAGAGTCTATATCTAACATCACCTCATTGTAGGTCTTGAGATCATTCCTAATATCTCTATCTTTCATAAGGAATGCTTCCTCTAGATCTTCTGTAAGAATACCTAAGTAGCTTTCAGGAGGACGAAAGACCCTACTTGATCATGAGGTGGAGGAGGTTCCACATCTATTGGCTCACTACTGGGTTTAGATTCCTGGACTCGATGCTCTTCAGAGACCTTCTCTTCGAGCTCAATTTTTCTCCCACTGCCTCCATCTTGGATAAAGTCTTTTTCAAAAGATGGCATGATGGCTCACAATCACATTGTGATCTTCAAAAAGATAGAATAGTATCCCATTAGATTTTTTAGGATACTTTATGAAACGATCCCTAAATGATCTAACCTCTAACTTGTCCATCTGCTGTCGCTTGACATAGACCGGACATCTCTAAATCTTGAGATAACTAAAAGTTGGCTTCTTACTATACCATAACTCGTATGGTGTGGTAGAAAGAGATTTAGAAAAATCTAATTCAAAAGATGAATTATAGAAAGTAATGCACGTCCCTAGAGAAAGATAGAAAGTTTCGTGAAGCTCATCATGGACCGGACTATATCTAATAGTATCCGATTCCTCCTTTCAGATACTCCATTGAGCTGAGGAATCTCTGGAGATATCTACTATGAATCTATACTATTATCTTTGAGATAGGTACAGAATTTTCTACTAAGATATTTTCTCCTCGATCTGATCGAAAATTTTATAGATTTTTCGATCTGCTTTCCTACTCATGTTTGAACTCTTTAAACTTTTCAAAGATTTCAAACTTATGATGCATTAAATACACAAACTCATACCATGAGTAATCATCGATAAAGGTTATGAAGTAGACATAGCCATCCCTGGCCTGTACATTAAATGGACCACATACATCAATGTGCACCAGCTAATATCTCGGTGGCCCTTTCTCTATGTCCCATAAAGGGTAGCTTGGCCATCTTTCTTAAAGATAGAACTTCCAAACTAGATAAGACTCAGAAGTCAGTAGTCTGAGAAGGCTATTTTTCTCCAATTTGTTAGGTTTGTCCTCTCCTATATGGCCTAGCCTAAAGTACCCACAAATACTTTTGGCTAATCCTATCTCTAAGTCTCTTAGATCCTATGGCATTCACAACTTGCTCGTTAATATTAACACTCGCATCCACATGCAAATGATAAAGATTGTCAATCAAAAAAGTGCGTGCTATAACTTTATTTTCAAAATAATTTATGCACATATCTTTATTGAAATTGAAATTATAATTATTCTGTACCAGCACAGATACAGAAATTAAATTTCTACTGACTACAGATATAAAATAATAGTCTTTCAAAATTAAACTAAATCTTAATGGTAGTCATAAAGGATAGGTCCCGGTAGCCACAGCAGCAACTCTTGCTTTATTGCCGATCCGGAGAGTGATCTCACCTTCCCTCAGCCCTCTAACTTCCTCCAGACCCTGCATAGAAGTGTACAAGTGAGCACTTGAACTAGATTCTAAAATCTAACTAGATGAAGAGGAAATCGTTAGATTAGTTTCAATTATGAGTAAATCAGATGTACCTTAAGAAGGTCCATTCTTCTTCTTATTCTTCTCGATCACCAGGTAGGCTAGACAGTTCCTTCTCTAGTGGCCTTCGACATTATAATGAAAATATTTTCTCTTATCACCGACCTTCTTGGGAATCTCCTTCCTAGGCTTGCTTTCATTCTTTTGCTTCTTCACAGGCTTCTTCTTCTTCTCCCAAATAGACTTTCTTTTGAAAGAAGCTCTCTCCACAGTAAGAATCGTGCCCCTTGAATCTTTCAAGGTACCTTCAGCTGTCACCAACATATGAAAAAATAATACCCTACAAGCCAATCGCATATGTAATGTGATGGATATTTTTTATTATTTATCTTTCAAACTTATGTAATTGATATTGTTATTTAATAAATAGGCTTTTCGATTCATTATATGCTGCATCTTATTATTATTTTAAGATTATAATGAATCCCATAGGTCTGGACAATGATTTTAGGATCGTGATGAAATCATGCCAATGAGATCTAAATTCTTGATAGCCTTGATCTAAAATATTTTAGTTATTGATTCATTGAGTTGGAGATTAATGATACCAGTAAGACTGGCACATCCTATGTATGCTCAGTAATGAGGGTGGTTGATCTCATAATCACTTATGTGGCAACACTAATACAAGGATATGAGTGCTTATTAAAGAATGAATTTACTGAATAGATCTATGAAAGAATATTTGATGGAGTCTTATTTACATGTCAGCTGATTGTTCGCTAGTGGGAGTTGTGTAAGTGATCCTTTGACCTGAGATCACCATGACATCTTGTGTGTGTGAATTCATATTTTGGTTCACTTCCTAACTTAGTTCTTTGATTCTTATGTTGGGTGTTTTAAATATGGTAAAGTATGTATGGAGGTTGTGAGTGGTCAATAAGGGATCAGTCACTCTTAATAAGGGGAGTGAACATCCTATATGATCTCATAGGTTGATATTCTGGAAGTCTTTGACCAAATAGGATAATAATTAGAAAGAAATTTTAATGTATCATCAACTGAATCATCACCTTCTAATTAAGATATATTTAGATAAGTAATTAGGTTTGATCTGATTCCATACCCACAACTCATCTGGAATGTTGTTTGATTGAATGATTGAATTCCACAGTAGCTTGCCACTGAAGGATATTTTGGTAATTTTATCAAATTTTATCTCTTTTGGATAGTTATGACACATTGCTAAAAGTTAATTTTGACTTATAAACTTATTAGAATTAAAGAGTTTAATTTAAAATTAATTAGAAAGAGTCTTAGTTGATTGGGACTCTTGAGTTGACCTAATTTGATCAGATTAGGGTTAGGTCAAGAGTCTGTGTCCACTTTGGGATCAGATTAGGGTTAGAACCCAATGGGTCACACACTTTAGGATTTGATCTTGATCTGATTTAATTAAGATTTAGTATAAATCCTACAGGTTAATTTGATTTGCTAGCACATTATGTTAACCCATGTTCTTAATTAGGTTAAGTTCAAAGTGTTTGAGCTAAACTGAGCCTGTTGCCTTTGACCTGATTGGATTAGGTCTATTTTAATTGGACGCCTACCCAACCTGGAAGAGATTCAAGTGTGGAAGGACTTCTCCATGCCACTCTTGTTTCATGCCAAAATTTATTGCCGCCACCCCTTTTTGTGTTAAGAAGAGGACGAGTCTTTCTTCCTTAAGACTCTTAACTACCTTTTAGTTTTTCATGATTCCTTAATTGTCACACACCAGAATTTATTATAAAAATTATGAGCTATAGAAAAAGAAGAGTCCTTCTGTGTGAAGCCTCTTCTGCTCCACTTAATTCATTAGAGAAATTAATTCTCTATGTGAGAGAAGTGGAGCACCAAGAGTTGGTGCCCCTTGGGTCTCCTTGATGTCTCTTCATCACCTATTTAAATGGGGTCCCTCTTATGGGATAAGGGCTAGATTTTGATGAGAAATCAAAGACCTTGGCATGTGATAAGAGAGAAAAAAATTTTAAAAAATCTAAGAAAATGATAAGGAAAATAGAGTGTAAAAATAGAAAGAAGAGAGGTGAGAAAATGACAAGTGAGATATACTTGTCCTAGGGTTTGATTTTTTCATATGTTGGAGCACAAAATCAAATCCTAGATTGTGAGACTTTTGGTGAGAATTCTCTTGGCATGATCCCAATAGAGAAATCAAAGACAATAGTACGTTGGTGCGATCATTCTTCAAGTTCGAAGCCGACAGTGTTTTTGTGAAGAAAAGATTGCAATGGTACACTAGTTGGGAAGGACTTTGACCATCTTCCATGTGGATCACCATTGGAGGACTTCTATCTTGGAGTCTCATGAAGATCACCTTCTTTCCTTATTGATCATTTGAGAAAGTAAAAATTTTTATCTCTTTATATGTTTGGATTTTATTTTGTTCGACATCTACAAGGTGATTCTAGTATTTGAGTTTCCGTTTGATAGTTTTAATTGTTAAAGCTTTCAATCTGTATGTCAAAATTTTAAAATTATATTCTACTGCATGATTGGAACCTAATAGTGATATCAGAAACACCCTTATTAGATTCGATTAAATAAATATAAAAGTTGTAATATAGATTTGATCTAATTCATATTTTGCCAAAATATTGCATCGATTTTAGCATCGATCTTAAAAATCAAAAATTATTTTTGACAATTTTTGAATCATGGATTTAAATTTAGTTATTAAATTTAAATTGTAATAATATGAAATTTTGGTGCTTAAGTCATTTTGATTAAGGGTGTATTACATGCCTAATTCGATTAGGGTTGTTTTATATTGACTGAACTTGTTCTATGTTAAGTCAATAGTATACTCTTTTTGTGATTATTTTTGGCATGACAAATATGAATGATATTATAACTTGAAAAAGTATGTTAAATAGCATGATCTGTATATTACATATTATGTTGTAGTTAGGATGTACTAAGACCAGTCCAAGACTCTCTATAAAAATCAAATTAAGTAGTAGTGTCGGGATTCACTTACAAATCAAATATCGAATTCATTTGATCAATTAATATCCAAGCAAGTGTTAAAGGTGATTTTCTAATTTCATCTATATGCCGGTCTGGTCAACTTTGTTGGTGTCTTAGAAAAGCTACGAAGAGCCTCCCACCTACTTACCTGACCAATTTGATCTTATTGAGTTTCAGACTTAGATTGATTAGTGATGTAGACACTACAAAGGCCTTCCTTCATGCTTAGTTAATAAAGTACGTCAAGATCTTAATGAGCTAGCTTGTTGTGCTATCCATAAAGCTTACTATAGAAATTAATATGATGTTGACTAAGTACATACTGATGCTTATGGCATATTTGAATAATGTTGCCTTGTTGTGCTATCCATAAGGGCAACATTATTTTAAGTATGACCATATCAGAATGAAAGGTTAACTTAACTAGAATACTATAGTTTGTTGTGCTATCCATAAGACTATGAGTAATCTAGAGGTAAGAGAAGAATGTTGAGAATTGTATGAAGTATAATTGGTAAAGAGTTACCTACTCTTGAACTCATGAATACTTGTTGTGCTATCCACAAAGTATTTGTGAGGAATAGAGATCTCAACCCCACTTAAAAATATAATGATGTTTCTCATCTTTCATATTTGAGGCTATGAAATTTGTTAAAATAGTAAGAGACACAATTAGACAAAAGTCCTAATCTAGTTGTGTATGTCATCATGAGTTATCCATGTTAGATGTATGTCCTAGAAGCCAATATGGCTGACACATTGTAATATTTTTAAGACATAATTTTATACTTAATATATTGATATGATCAATAAAGAATAAGTTCTTTTTTATTCAAGTGTGATGCATCCTTGAATCATCCATGAAATTAGTTTCGATACAT
>KE508380.1:63897-79102 GCA_000441515.1 Elaeis oleifera | reverse complement strand
GCCCAGAAGCCTTCCGTCGTTGAATTAGAAATTCAATTAGTCAGTACCAAAGCACAGTGAGTTGCTTGCAAGTCATTGAGGCGATCTCAGGTCTAAGGGACACTTATACCTATATCCCATCAGAGACATTCTCGACAGTAGAATGCTCTAGAGTTGGTCACGTTCAATAATGATGTACCCTTATATCTCACCTGTATGCCATACCAGTGTCTCCACACTCCTTGGTTAAGAGGACAACCAACCCATATGGCCTACAGCGATCTATGCTCGATAGAAGTTGTCGTCCTTATTAACAGCTTATCATTTGATAGTGAACAGTTTTAAAGACTAATCAATAAATCCTCTCTTTATCGAATCTAAATAGTCCTAAGAACTTCATCATAACAATGGAGTTCATTAGAAGATGAAAGCTTATGATGAAGATGCCAAATATATTTATTATTAACAAATCATTACAATACTTGGTTGCTCAACCGTCAACAGCTTGACGATTGGCTTTTGGGACATATTTTCCAACAAGACAATCTTACAGAATGATGAATAACATGATTGATATAGCAATTCATACTTATTAAAATATATGAGACATGGTACCAGACATAGCATTTCAAATTCAGGGTTTAATTCGCATAACAATTGAATATATATTAAATCCTAGATCATGGAGCCAATAATATAATTTGATTGAA
The DNA here is from genome assembly GCA_000441515.1 of Elaeis oleifera. Classification (NCBI taxonomy): domain Eukaryota; kingdom Viridiplantae; phylum Streptophyta; class Magnoliopsida; order Arecales; family Arecaceae; genus Elaeis; species Elaeis oleifera. Next base: position 78,413 of record KE508380.1, on the reverse strand, counting down.
CCAACCAAAGGTTGCTCTGATACTACTGTTGGGTTTGGATCAAGTAGCGAAAGGTTAGATTTTAAAATTATTTAAGAAATCCGTGAATACCCAAAACCAAACCCTAAGATCCCCTTGATGTGTTCAATCCAATTATCAAAGTATAACAATAATGAAGCATATGGTTATGTAAATACCTCAATTGCTATTTTCAATATTTTCACAAGGTACACAATCGTATACCCTCCAACAGTGATCCACACAAAAATTGGCTCAAAAATCATTCCTTTAGAACCCGATCGCTAGACTCAAGTTGACCCTGACTTGATCGATTTGATCGAACCACTTCTAGAACCTAATTCAGACCAATTCTTGGCTTCTTGACAACTTGGCTAGCCCTTTTAGGACCTTCTAGAGCCTTGTCCTAATCTTAATCAAATTTGGATTGGGCTAGGAAGGCTTATCCTAAAAGACTATGGAAGAGAGAGGAGGAGAGGATTCTTGTCTTAACCCAGACAAGATGGTATGTAAAAATTGAATGATCTCTCTTCTCGGTACCACCCCTATTTATATTTAATGAGTAGGTGTGAGAAGCATCTCCTGGTGGGTTGTAACCACCCTATTAGTCGGCATATCAAAAAAATCAAGAGTCATATAAGATAAGGACTCTTGGAATGAAAACATTGTTCCACCGCTTCTCCCTCATGCGCGCTCTCGAATAAGTTAGATGGCATCCCATTTTTAAACCATATCTTTCTTTGATTTCAACATGTATTAGGAGAGGATTATCTGATCTAAACCAATGCTAGAGATCCCATGATAAGCACCTCCTTCTGTCTTAAAGCAGAAGGACACTTATCTCACCCTTTCACAAGTTCTCATGCGCATGCGACATTTTTCCTCTCTTTTCCATGCCATAGCATGCCATCAAATATTTAAAATATATGCTTGCTATTATCTAAAAAGACAAGCTTTCATATAGGTTAGAAACCTATATTAGAAGGACTTTATATGCTTCTCCACACTAAGAAAAAATCATCGATATATTTTTTGTGCGCCAAGTTAGGTTAAGAGTCCTCTCTTTGGACTCTATCTCTCCAATGCCCAAAGGCTCATGTGGCACCATCTATTGGCTGCCCCATATCAGAAGTGAACCCAAAATAACTCTCAATTAAATTGGTTCACAATCTGAATTAGATTCGAACTGAAATCGATCAAAATAGGAACTAGGGTTAGCCTACAAGTGCTAGCTTGTCAATTAGCTACCCAATTAGAATCCAATGACCCATAATTTGATTCGAATAAAATTGTTTGACTAATTGCTTAATATGTGTGACCCATTGGACTCCACACCTAGCCAGTAGTAGGTCCAAATATGTGTTGATCTAATTAGTTTAGAGTCCATCTAATCAATTTAGGTCAAACCCAAGTAGATCCATGTTGTCCAATTAGAACCATCTCTAATTGATCGATGAATTAATTTTTTAATTCAAGAAAACAACAAGACATAATTGACATCTAGCAATGTATCATGTCTATCCAGAAGATGTGAAATATTTTGATAAAAATATCAAAAATATCCTTCAGTGGCAAGTTACTGTGCAATTCAGTCATTCGATCATCCTGCATTCTGAATATATTTATGAGTAGGAAATCACATCAAACTCAATACATATTCTTATTGATTCTTCATCAATCAATGATAACTCTAATAAAGTATTAGAATCTTTATCTAAGCTTCATCTGCTTTGATCAAAGTCTTTCGGAGTTATCTAGAGATGAGAACACAAAGAATGTCATCTCCTTTTATTAGGAGTGATCGATTTCTTATTGACCTACTCATAACTTTCATACATACTTCACCATATTCTGAACACTCCATTCATGACTTAATGCCATGATTGAGTATGAACTAAAATATGGATTCATGTGCATAAGGTTCCATGATGGTCTCAGATCTAAGGACCACTTGCACAACTCTCACTTAGAGAATCATTTTTTGATATGCATGTAAGACTCCATAAGATATCCTTTATCGTTGGATCAATTCAGTGAACTCATTCCTTAATGAGCACCCACATCCTTGTATTAGTGTCCCTACATAAGTGGCTTGTGAGATCAACCATTCTCTTCATTGAGCATACCTAGGATGTGCAAGTCTTTTCGAAATATTAATTTTTGACTCAATATTTCTACGATCAGAAATATTTAAGATCAAGATTTTAAGATTTTAGTTCTCACAAGTATAACCCATTCATGTCCCCTAAAATCATTGCCTTAATCTTTGGGGTTCATCATAATCTTTAATATGCAAAGATGCAACTGAAATAATGAATCAAAATACCTCATTTTATTCATATCAAAACAAATATCATTATATGAATTGGAAGAATATATAGATAAGTCCCATCTCATTACCCTTGTGATTGGCTTATAGGGTACTTATTTTTCAATTCTTATATTATGAATGCAAAAGACTGGGACACTGTAAGGCCGACTGTCCTCTACTTAAAAAGGATCCCAAAAAGTATAAGAAAAAGTTAAGATATCAACTTGGAGTGATTGTGATGAATCAACCTTCGAGGAAGAAAATGAAAAAGAAGAAGTTGTAAATCTCTATTTCATGACATATGAGAATAAGGTATGCTCTGAAATTCCTTAAGATTTTACTCTTGAAGAACTTCAAGATACTTTTTATGAATTAATTGATGATTTCAAGTTACTTAGTTTGAAAAAAAAATTAAGAATAAATCAGATTTGATTAAAGAAAATTGAATTTCAAAAGAAAGAAAAATTTTCTTAAAGAAAGAATCTTTACTGGATGAAAATGGCTTTTGTAAAAGAAAGTTGAAAAATTGAAGTCAATTGTTGAAAATTTACTTTAAGTTTTAAAAACTAAATGTGCTTTTAGATAATCAAAGAGCAGTTTGTGACAAAGCTAGATTGGGCTTCAACTGTATGAAGAAAGAAAAATTTTAAAAAATATGTTTGTTAAACTAATTTCAAAAGCACATTCTATTATTTATTTAACTACAATAAAATTGGTTATAAATCTTTTGTTTGCTCTTTAAAGAAAATTAAAAATTTATTATTAAATAAATTTGGATTCTAAAAAGAACCAAGCCTTCTAACTACAAAGGATCTAAGATAACTTGGGTACCAAAATTAAAGAAATGATCATGTGTTGTAGATTTACTTGACATTTGGAGCTATAAAATATAGATGATACTTAAACAGCTATTGTTCAAGGCACATGACATAGGATGAATCTTAGTATATCACCTTAAAAGCTAAAAATGGAGGTGTAGTGAAGTTTGGCGACAATGGAAAAGAAAAATCATTGATCTCGATAACATTCAGTTTCTCCATCTATATATATTAAAAGTTATTACTTGTTAAAGGTCTGAAACATAATTTGCTTGATATTAGTTAGTTATATGATAAAGGTTTTAACATATATTTTGAATCATCATATTTCATTGTAACTAGCTTTATTGACAATGGTGTTAAGTTCATGAGAGATAGATATGGAATATTTACTTAGTTGATCTTGATAATTTTTTCATGAAAATATAAAGTGTCTTACAACTATGAATGCTAAAGTCAATAAGTCTAGTTGGATTTGTTATTATAGATTAAGTTATGTAAGTATCGATTTGATTACAAAATTAGTTAGAAAGAATTTGGCTAATGGTTTGCCAAAAATCAACTTTGAAAAGAACAAAGTTTGTAATGCATCTCAATTTGAAAAGCAAATTAGATTTTCTTTAATTTAAAATATTATTTAACCACTAGGCTATTGGAATTATTGCATATGGGTTTATTTGAGCCATCTAGGACTGTAAGCCTATGAGATAAAAAGTTTGATTCTATGATCGTTGATAACTTTTCAAGATTTATTTCGATTTTATTCCTTACTTATAAAGATGAAGCTTTTGATGCTTTTTCAAAACTGGTTAAGAAAATTATAAATGAAAAGATTTGAATATTTTGAAATTAAGAAGTGATCATTGTATCGAAGTTGAAAATCATGATCATAATTTTGCACCTCCTAGGATATCACAATAAAATGATTTTATAGAAAAAAGAATAGAATCTTAGAAAAATAGCACAGACCATGCCATGTGAAAGTAATTTACCTAAATATTTTTAGATAAAAGCTATTAATATAGCATACTATGTGCTAAATCATGCATTAGTTAGATCAATTTAAAAAAAAAACTACATATGAACTTTGAAAAGGAAGAAAATCAAACATTATATATCTAAAAGTTTTTTGTTGTTATTATTTTATTTAAATAATGGTAAAGATAAGCTAAGTAAATTTGATGCAACATATGATGAAAAAATATTTCTTAGTTATTTTTCTATAAGTAGAGCTTATAGAATATTTAATAAAAGAACATTTGTAGTAGAAGAATCAATTCATGTTATTTTTGATGAGACTAATAATTTTTCATCAAAAGAAGTAGAGTTAGGAGATGTTGTAGGAAATCTTGATCAAGATACGAAGAAAATGAGATTGGTGGATACACTATCTCAAGGACAAGAGGGAAAAGATTAGAGAGATGATCAAGAAGAAGAAGCAAACGGAGAATCTGGAGAAAATCCAAATATTCCTGAACAAGATACAAGTGATTTATATAAAGAATGGAAGCATGCTCATAGCCATCCTGAAGAGTTAATTATTGGTAATCCTTCTCATGGTATTAAAATTAGAGCATCTATTAGAGAAGTATTAAATTATTTTATATTTATTCTTAAATTAAATCAAAGAATATTTTAGAAGCTAAAAAAGATACATGCTAGATTAATGCTATGCAAGAAGAGTTAAATAAGTTTGCTAGAAATAAAGTATAGGACTTAGTTGAAATACTTAGAGACTATTCTATAATTGAAACTAAATGGAACTTTAGAAATAAACTAAATGAATAAAGAAATATAATTGAAAACAAAGCTAGCTAGATTAGTTGTATAAGGTTATATCAAGAAGAAGGAATCGATTTTGATGGAAACTTGTGCTCTTGTTGCTAGATTAGAAACTATCAGATTATTACTTACTTTTGCTTGTTATATAAATTTTAAATTATTTTAAATGGATGTTAAAAATATATTTTTAATTAGATATATTGTAGAGGAAGTTTATGTTGAATAACCTCTAGATTTTGAAGATCATGAGTTTCTAAATCATATTTTCAAACTCAATAAAGTTTTGTATGGTTTAAAATAAGCTCTTTGTGCTTAGTATGAAAGACAAGTAAGTTTTTGATTCAAAATAAATTTTAAAGAGGAAATGTTGATACTATTTTATTATCAAAAAATAAATAATTTGCTGATTGTTCAAATATATATTGATGATATTATTTTTTGTGCTATTAATGAGATCTTGTTTTAAGAGTTTGTCAAGTTAATGCAGAAAGAATTTGATATGAGCATAATAAGAGAATTAACTTTCTTTCTTAGACTCTAAATTAAGCAAATAAATGATGAAATCTTTATCAACTAAGGCAAATATATAAGAGAGATTTTAAAGAAGTTTTGAATGGAGAATGCCCAAGGTATTGGCACCCCTATGAGCTCAATATTAAAACTAGACCAAGATGAACATGGAAAAGTATTGATCTAAGCTTTATCGAGGTATGATTAGATCATTACTTTATTTAACTACAAGTAGGTCTGATATCATGTTTAGTGTTTGCTTATATACAAGATATCAGTCTAATCCTAAAAATTTCATATTATTGCCATTAAAAGGATATTTAGCTATTAAATTGAAATTCAAAATATATGTCTTTCGTATTCCAAGCAGTCTTCTATTGATTTAATTGGTTATTCGAGTGTTGATTTTGTGGGATATAAATTAGATCATAAAAGTATCAGTGGAATTTACCCATTTTTAAGTATTAATTTGATCTCATAGTTTAGCAAGAAGCAAAACTCAGTTGTATTATCTACAATTGAAGTTAAAAGTATTACTGCTAGAAGTTATTATACTCAAATCTTATAGATCAAACAATAACTAGAAGACTATGGTTTGAAATATAATAAAAGTTTTATAAAATGTGCTAACACTAGTGTAATTAATTTAACCAAGAATCTTGTCCAGCATTCTAAAACAAAGTATATAGAATCAGATATTATTTCATTAGAAATCATGTGATTAATAATAATGTTGTACGTAAATTTATTTGTACCAATAAATCAACTTGCTGATATCTTTATTAAACCCTTGTGTGAATAAAGATTTTGCATGATTATAAGAGAACTTGGATTATATGATAATTCTTGCTGATACATTTGTGCTATGCATGGAATGATGTTTGAAATGCTTAACTACTTGGTATATGATGCTTGAATTTGATTTTAATTGAGTTTTTGATCGATCAATTGTGGTTTAAATAATTTATGCTCTGATTTTGAAGAAAATCTTTTGAAGAATTGATTGGAAATGATTTTGAATGAAAAATTTTAAAATTAATTTTGTACCATAGAAGTTGACTTGAATATATTTTGAGTCGGTTTCTATTTGGAGACTGTTTATTTGAGTTTATGAGTTAGCCCAAATCTAGAGTTGACCAACTCATCTGTGAGTTGACTCATGGACATGAATTAGATGTGGTTTGATTAACCACTATGGATTCATCTGGTACACTCAGTTTAAAGAAAAGGTTTGATATCATAAAATAACCTAGGTCAAAAAAATACCTCGAGCTTGTTACCATAAAAATCACCAACCTTTCCGAAGCTGACTCGTCCCATCCCTGCTCCCAAGGCTGACAAAGTGACCGAGCCGGTAGAGATCCTGAACCCCATTGGCCGTAGATTCCCACCAATTGATTATTGCCAAGTCGTCTTTACTTCGTGCAATTGTTGGAACTGTGTGGCAGTGTTTGCAGAGACCCTTTATCGCCGGACCCCGCGGGCCAACACGTTAACCACGCTAGGCCGATCGGTCGTCGTCTGACCGTCGACATGGCCATCGAAATCAAAGTCCTCATAAAATTTTCTAAACGGGAGCTCACATCTGCCGTCCACGTAGAACCACGCTAATCGGGAAGGAGAAGAGTGAAATGCCGATCTTCTAGACGCATAGATATGTTATGCGGGAATTTATATGGGGACGATCAAGCACGGTGACGGGATCCAAAGCCAGCCGAAAATAAATATAAAATGAGATCTCCGGCGGGGCCCCACGCTCCCTTCTCCTCCGCTGACCGGTCCCTGTAAATACCTCCTCTTCGAGAGGAAGCCTCCATTTTTTTTTAATCTTGTTAGGGTTTTCGCTTGGAGATTAGGGTTTTGGAGGAAAGGAGTAGCTACGATGTCGGTGAGTGCTGCCGCTTCTTTCCTTTATTAGCTCCAGATTTCTTCTTATTTTTGTTCCCTTTACTGGGCGGCATAGATGATATTTTGATCTGCTTCAAATCTGATTCCGTTTTAATCCATAAAATTGGGAATCGGCTCGGATCTGTTGGCTTTTCGTGGTGATTGCTGAGCTCTTTAGTAGCTATTCTCGATTTGATCCATCAAGAGAGGAGTACCAGTTGTAGAATAATTCGTTCTGATTGCGAAAATAGAGAAAATCAATTTATTTGCTGATAAATCGTAATCCTTTTGTTGTGGTGTGTTGTTGCTCGGATCATGGGCAAGGTTTCCGTTTTAGATGCCTGACCTATGTCATTTAAGTGTATTATCGGTAGTTAGTACTATTGATTAAACATGTATTCATGAACTTTTTGTTATTTCTTGTTCTGGATAATAAATTTAATCCTTATTAGAGGATGAGGGATGCCGTTTTGTGCTGGTTGAATTTCATTTGATGATCTTTCGTCATGCTTTGACTCCTTGTGACTGATCTTCATCCAGGCATTTACATTGGCAGGAACCATAGACTAACTAATTCTTTTTTTTTTGTTTATGAAGTGAGTGAGTTAAAATACAGTCACTGAAAAGAAAAAAGAGTTCTAATTCTCATGTATTTGGAGGACTACATTCTTGAATTGGCTGTTTTTATGTCTGCTAATTACTCCTTTGACTCCCTCAAGCTTATCTGTTGTTAATTATTTTAGTTGGGAAAACCCTCGATTAAGGATATTTACTCTATTCATGATTCAGTGCATTGGAATACAAGTAACATTGTTTATGTCAAACAATTGAACAATGCTATTTGAAAATTTTAACTCTAGGTTTGTTTCCCAAGGTTATAGTCTGTTTATTTCTGGCAAATCTTTCATATAGCCCATGAATTATTATTAGAATACCTGTATATGTTTAAAGTGTATTATTTCATACACATGACCAAAGCTTCTAGTTTTTATTCTGAGAACTTGATTAAAAAGCCTATTAAAATATACCATAGGAGTGGAAGACAAGGATCGTTATCATAGGTGATGTTGCAGAGTAAGAGATTTCAAACAAGATTACAATCTTGAAGTGCCCCAAAGGTTTAAGTGCTCTGCCTTAATCAAATGGATCCATTCTATCCAGAAGGCAAGAACAGAATGAATTTTCAAATCTAAAAACAACTATGCCCCATAGTGCCTTATGAGTTTAGGTTTCTTAAAGCCCTGTTTTGGTTCCTGAAAAACCTAACCAAGTCCACCTTCTTCACTTTATTCAGGTTTATTCAGCCAAACAACTATTCGGGCACTTGGATGAAGTCCCAACAGTGAGAGGTACTTTTGGGTTTCTGGAAAAACATTAAAAGAACCATTTTGGTACTTACTAAATTTTAATGAGGTGCAAGCAGAATAAGATAGTGAACTTTTCACCATTTTACTCTTTTTAGTGATTCTTTGTTGACTCTTTTTCTCCTTGTCTTGGATGAGGGTATATAATTGCAACCCTTCATAGTCGGAAGAAAGAATTCCAGCAGCTTTGGTCATCTTAGTTTTGTTTACCTTTCCTAATAGTGAATAAAATTTTTCTTCATAGTTAGAAAAGAAAATATGAGATAGTACTGACAAAAAACTTACCTACTGAATGCTTTGCTGATTGTTATTTTGTTTGACAAACTAGTTTCAGTGTTATATATAGATAATTAGTCAACTTGCCATTTCTCAATGCTAAACCATAACCAAGATGCTTATTGCTACTAGATGGGTTTGGCTTGGTGACTTGAAAGCATAGCTTTTCCATTATAGTCTATAAGCTCTATTTTCCTGTTCTTTGCAGGAGCATTTCTGGCTTGTTGTGCATGACTAGGAATACCAGTTCTCATTTCACAGTGTGGCTAGTTCTTAAGTGGTCATGTCTTATATCTTTATTTGTTTTCCAGCACTTTGATTTATCGTAGATGGGAAATATGATTATATTCATCCAAACTCTAGCCATCTTATCAACTGGCATGTGGTAATCACATGGGGCATCACAAGCATCTCTTATTGGGTCTCCTGTATCTTTTATTGGTTGGAAAAAATAAGAAGAAGAAAAATGGAAATCAATTGCATTTTAGAATATCGTGGTATGTGTCGGTGTATTTTGCATATATTCAAAGACAACAGCTATTACCGTGGTCATGTTTATTTTAAATTTTAAATTTATCCCTGAGCTAGTGCATGCTGGAATGTTTGTCCCTTTATCTTATGGTAAGTCAGGGTATTATTATTACCTTATCAAAACACTTGTATTTATCGAAGTTCTTGTTTCCCATATGTGGGTTAGTCTACTTCCAGACTGTTGGAGCTGCCTTTGTTAATTTGTTGTTACATTGGTTTTCACAGACAATTATGGATCATATGTCTTCACAGTATATTGAGTTTTCACTAACCCATATATAATGTGTAATCATGTATGTTATCAGCATTTGCTAGAGGATTTTTTATATTTTGCTGCCAGTTGACTTCAAGAAAAAAATTCTGATTGCAATTGCTTGCTTCGGCATGGCAGGTAAGGACTGTGAAAGTCACGAATGTTTCCCTCAGTGCATCTGAGCAGGATATCAAGGAGTTCTTTTCCTTTTCTGGGGACATCGAATATGTCGAGATGCAGAGGTTCATGTTTACAATTATCATTATAGGTTATTTCTGATACTGTTCTGGATGGGTGCACCAAAACTTAGTTTTTTCTTTAAACAGTGGGATGAATTGTTACAAATTGCATATGTCACTTTCAAAGATTCCCAGGGAGCAGAGACTGCGTTACTTCTTTCAGTGAGTTAACTTCTGAAGGCTTTATTTTTTTGTTAATTATGTGCCATTCATACGCTTAAAATCCATTTCTTTTGTGAAGCTATCAGCCTATCACTACAAAGAGATATTTGAGTTTTTTTTCTATCATTTCCTCATTTTTTTTGCATACTTTTCTCTAAGATTATGGTGTTAAATTCCTTATGCATTAGCTCTTATATTGCTTTATTTATGAAGACTTGTCATACATCAAAGGGACTTTGGGGTGTTTTCCGGTTGCTCGAATTTGTGGTGCTAAGAAACTAGAGGGTTTTCTCTATCTTTCTTAGGGGCAAAATGCAAGTGATTAAGGCCTCATTTGGCATTATTGTAGCTAGTAGAGCTTTTATCTACAGTACTTTGGGCAATAGAGCTTTCGCTAGTAGAGCTTTTAATCAAAAATTGTTTATTGAGTTTGGTAACTATCTTTCCGAAGTTCTATGAAACTTGAACATATGTTTGGTAATCGAATTAAGAAAGAGCTTCTAGCATTAGGAATTAATAACAAAAGATGTTACTTGCTACTTTCAATTATCTAATTTTTTGTAGTATCAAAAACTATTATTATAAAGTATTCTTAATTTATAAATTATTTACTTTGATATTTAATCTAAGCAGTATAACAAATAAGAAATTTAATTATAAAATATAAAAATATTTTATAATTTAATTATAAATAAAATATTATTATAGTATAATAATAAGCACTGTGTTATAATATTATTGTGCTATATAAGTATATTATATTATTACAATATGATTGTAAGTTAATAATAATGATGAAAATAATATATTATTAGTATAATATGGTATAATAAAATATAATGTTATGATATTAGTATATCAATATTATGTTATATTATATTATTATTATATTTATTATCAAAAATTATTATTATAAAGTATTGTTAAATTTTATTGTTGAGACTCAAACCCTAGTTTCTCATCTAAAAAATAACTTCCCATGGCATCTCAAGTAGAGCTTTTGCTCTAAGCCTCCAAATTGGAGCTTTTTCCTCTTAGACCTTTTTCAGTTTTTGGAGCTGTTTCAAAAGTTTTACCAAACATATCAAAATCCAAAAGAGCTTTTGGCCCTTCAAGAAGCGCTTTTTGGCCTTCCAAAAGCAATGCTGAATGGGGCCTAAGCAATATGGAAGCAGCAAGGTCATCATTTTGAAGCCAATCAGCATGCTTTTGTTACCCTTAAAGAATATAGATAGTGATTCTTTGTATGATATTTGTAGTAATTTGTTTCTGTTCTAAAATGTCATTTTATTGGTGGTTCAGAGTGCAACAATAGTTGATCTGTCTGTCATCATTACACCTGCCCCAGATTACCATTTAGCCCCTATTGCTTCAGCTCCACCACTGGTAGGCTTCATGGCATTTGTCAATTACCAATATTCCTATAATCCCCTGCTTACATCTTTCTAATGTGTTTAACAAATAATTTGCAAATTTCTCAGTCAAAGATGCTGCTGCCCCTGGGGATGCTGGATCTGCTGTTCAAAGGCTGAAGATGTTGTCGCCACCATGCTTGCCAAGGGTTTTATCTTAGGCAAAGATGCTGTCAACAAAGCAAAATCTTTTGATGAGAAACACCAACTCACATCCACAGCCACTGCAAAGGTTGCCTCTTTTGACAAGAAATTGGTCTTAGTGAGAAGATCAGCATGGGTACCTCGGCTGTCAATGAGAGGGTCAAGGAAATGGATCAGAAATTCCAGGTCTCTGAGAAGACTAAATCAGCCTTTGCTGCTGCTGAGCAGACAGTTAGCAGTGCAGGTTCAGCAGTCATGAAGAACAGGTACGTGTTGACTGGGGCTTCATGGGTGACTGGTGCCTTCAACAAGGTTGCAAAGGCCGCCAGTGATGTTGGGTCAAAGACAAAAGAGAAAGTTGTAGAGCAAGAGCAGAAGGGGCCAGACGGTGAATTTGCCCAGGTTCGTCTCTCTGAGTCTCCAAAAGCTGCTTCCAGTGAGCACTCTTCCAAGCCTGCACCTGCACAAGGATTGATTCTTTAATTGTTCAAACATCTGGAGAAAACTTATGTTGCCTGGTTTGCCTGATTTACGTCCTGTTGTGGTAAATGTAGAATAAAACTTACTGTACTTCGATATTCTTTGTCAAGTATGGTTGATCACATGTGTTAGAGGTTTCATGTACCAATCAAACCTCTGGCTTTACTGGTAAGTGTTTAAGAAAAAAATCTTATAAATGTTCTTCCATCTCTCTATTCTTGCTCTTATTGTAACATGCTTCATATATGCATTTTTTCCTTTGGTTGGGTTTCATATATTAATTCGATTGGGCATCTTGCCTCGCAAAATGTTTCATATATTTTATACTATAGGGTGTTGATTCACTTCTTTAGTTTGATATAATTGCCTCACCAACGATTTGACTATTCTCCTCTGCCCTCTCATAGCTTTTTATTTGGTTCTTAAAATTTTGAACTGTGGCTCCAGCGTTCCGATTGATGCCTCTAGCTTTTGGAAATTACTAGGTGCTTGTGCTTGATACCTCCAGCAGTTTTGGACAATATGAGGCATGAACATCCACTAATTTATTTAAATTTTTGCTCGTTAAATCATATATAAATATAAATATAAATATATTATACAAATATCGTAATCGAAAATGAAATTTAACTTCTAAATATAATTATAATTGCAATAGATTTTGAAATTTAGGATTTATAAGTCATAAATTAATTCATTCCCGCATTCTCAAACCCCATGTCCTTTCTAATTATCGCTCTGTAACTGTTAACTCTGTATAAGCTAATCGGCTCCACCGTTCCTGACCCATGGGGTTTGGAGCGCCCAACCTGAACGCACCAATCGATAGTTGAGTTGACTTTTGGGTTAAATTTGGAATGGGCCCGATATTTAGAAAATGAACCACTTGAACCTAGCAGGTTTGGATACTTTGGCGGGTGCAAGTTAGATTTTACCATCACTTGACAAAATCAATTACCTTATGGCAACGGCTGCTTACACGATCATTAAGGTCATCCAAATAAGCAAACACAACAATGTCAACTTTGGGTTTCCTAGCGTACCATTTCTTTGTTCTTTTAGACTTGTTCTTTTTGATTTCTTATCATTTAGCATGCCATTTCTATGTTCTATCTTCTTTCAGACTTGTTCTTCTCCAAAAATATGACACGTGCAGCATAAAAATGAAAGGAATTTTACTTGTTTTTGTGCAATTTACTTTCATTTTTGGCATGTTTGGGCTCCTTTTCTTGTATGTGTTTAAGAGCATTCTAGTCATATGCGTGCGTGCAACGGACACTTAAGGAATATGCATCTGGTATCAAATTATGTGCATGACTGTAAAATATTTAAACGTTGGACGTGCATTTAGAGATGGATTAGAATTTGGTGGACGGGATTTCATCTCACTAGTCTATTCTAAACTGATGACCCAAGACATATATGATCTAAAGGCCTTTGACCTATACATAAAGTGATTAAAAGATATGTATCATTTGTATTGTTTAAATTTTTCATCTTCGACAATAAGTTTCATAGAGTACGAATGTCTAAATTACATGATTTTTAGTGTATAGATGGTTTAAATTAGTGGACTACATCGAATGTCTGTGATCATTAAAGTTGGAGTATGTCATTTGATCATTAAAGTCGGAGCCGGATTATACACCACCCATCTTTCTGCCCCTCTTCTCTCGATATATCAAGCTGACATGAATAGTGGAAAATCTAATATCTATATCTATCTATATAATATATAAAAGTAGAACCGGCTGGTGGAGTTTTACACGTGGCAGTCTCTGGTGAAAATTTATCCCGCCTAAATCTGTATTGAAAATGCCAAAAGTCATCATGTGGTCAATTGAAATCCAGCTGGGATTTAATTACACATCCAGCTGGGAAAACGAAGCGCTCAAGTTCTTCATACCCAAGCAAATTGACTGTTGTGGCTTGAATAATAACAACTTTGGGAATCCGCTTTCTTTATTGCCATTGAAAGCCGGTGTTCATAGCCAATATGGTATTTAAATGGAAGGAAGTGGAATCAAAGGTTGCTAGAAGTTCTGGGTTGTGGCTGGTGCACATTTGAGGGTTCAATCGCCATTGAAACTCCTTCAAGCTTGGGTTTTTCGACGGACCAGGTAAAAATTTGGGTACTTCCCAGCTTGGATTTTCTGCTGTTGTCTCGATGTAGTATTGTATTGTAAGAAATGGGTAGATAATATTTTAATAGATTAGGCTGTTGAAACATTATTTGTGATGATCTATCAGCAGTGGAGAATCTAATAGTTTTTTCGATTCTGTTTATTGTTTACTAATCATCTATCTTGTGTCCAAAGTATGTATCTGTCACGCCCTCGACCCGAGATTA
>KE508379.1:18866-51737 GCA_000441515.1 Elaeis oleifera | reverse complement strand
AAAAATTTGACTATGATATATGAAAATTTTTATTATTATAATTATTATATATTAGATTATATTTAAAAAATAAAAATTATATCGCATATAATATATGCAATTGGTATTCAAAAAATGTCTATATCGATGACAAGTGTTTTTCTATTGAGGTTCTAGAGTGTTCTACTTACTACATGGACATTGACTTTAATGTTGAAAATTTCTATTCGGATATCATAAATTTATTACTTAATATATAATAAAAATTAATTATTAAAATTTTATTATTATAATTTATTGTATTGTTATGTTTTATTTCAAAATTATAAAAGAAAGAAGAAAAATATTGCCGTGCCCGTATCAAATGCAATATCTTATAGCTATCGGTAAAACAATGGACCGAGATTGTATCTCAAGGTGAGTGAAGTGCTGCACGTCAATGGAGATTAGAAATTTTGCCGGAATAAGAATATGAAGATTTTTTTTTTGGGTGCAAATAAAGTCGATCATCTCTCCTGTGCCTGTGCGAATCTTAACATCCAGCACGTGTGGAAGGAATGCTGGCTGCTGCCTGGTGGACCTAAACCGCACCCTATCCGAACCAACGAATAACGGGCCCTTCGTAGTTCCTGTCGCGCCATGTCAGCCGTTTACCTATCTCAAATTCGAGTCCCAATTTCTTTTCCCCGAGCTCCCAAATTCTTTCGATTTGGGCTTTTTCTCCTCCTTTCAATATCTGTCGGAATACCCCACTGACTCCCGGGAATCTAGGTTTCCGGCGAAGGATTGGAGATGGGTTCTCCCGAACAGTCTAACTGGTTCCTGGACTGCCCTCTGATCGACGACATGCCGGTCCCCGAAACCGATTTCGCGGCGCCTACCGGCGGGTTCAACTGGAATCCTCAGGGTTTCAATCCTTATCCCGATGTCAGGTATTTCGGATTTTTTTCCCAGGATTTGCTGGATCGAACCGATTTATGCCTTTTGGGTTCATTTTTTTCCCTTCGAATTTTATATAGGATGCTTTCGTTTAAGTTTGTTATGCGTTATGGGTATTGTTTGTTTATTCTGATTGTACTTGCGTTGGGTTACACATGCTTGTGAGCAAAGTTCTTGTCGAATTTTGCGCGATGATTTGCGAATTTCAGACGAATTCATGGCTTGAAGTGATGGTTTTGGAAGGAAATTCTCTTTTTGATTTTATCGTTCAGTAAATTGATTTTTCAAAACAATTTGTTATACTTTTTGCTTATTGTTTATGTGATTGCTATTTTGTTCAATGGTTATGCTATCTGGCTGTATTTTGCGATTATATTCTCACTTTGCGAATTGGAGTGTGCGCTTGCGATTCTGTTTTTGTATGAGTCCACTTTTGGTCTTCGCCGTGATTTTAGAAGCGTTCAGAAGAATGATCATCAGTTATAAGACTAATAAACCGTATACTAATTCGAGTTAGCTTGTTTATCTGTTGGGTCTAGTTCTTCTAACACTGCTGCAGTTCTCTGTCTAGCAGCGATAAGTCGTGTTAATAATTTAAGTTATTCTGTGGTGCTTGCTGTGAGTTACATGTCTAGGTTAACCTTGATATAGTCTCTATTATTTTTGGAGCATTCAATATTGTTGGTTGGTTCAAGTTAGCTGGTGAGTTTTTGAGAGACTAAGCATCCTGCTGTACTCCTAGTTGATGGAGGCTACATGTGAATGATTAGTAGCATGTTCCTTGATCAGATTGGGGCTGATCCTTTCAGTAGGATACAAAATGCAGAAGTTGTTTGCAAACCACAAAGAACAAATGCAATGGGTGTAGAGAAGAAACTGTGATGAATAGAAGATGAAGAACAAAGAGCATTGCAAGTTAAAAAGGAGGCCTGCTGCCTTAAATTTTCTTCAACTTATTATGACTGTTGTCTTTCTTTAACCTGAATTATCCACACAAAGGTGGGCTTTCTCCTTTATTAAATAGCTTGGACACCTGGATGGCAAAGTTTTGGCCCTACGACTAGGAATCTTTAAGAAGGTGATGCCATAATTGTTCTTCACCCTCATTCAACAATAGATATCAGCTTATCAAAGCTCATTCTCAATTATTTGGTTACTCTTTAAATTTACTAAGTCATTTCTTTTGAGACTTTATAAGCAGTCAGTTATTTGAATATCTAGGAAAGATAAAGACTAGGTAAATTTAGTGATGGGATTAATTTGGCCAGTCTTTTGTGGTGCATTGACATCTAGGTGGATTATGAATCTGTGAGTCATTGTCAAGATCAGGTTTCATATTTGGGTCCTTGCATTAGACAGGTATTTGGTTGGAAATCTATTGTGTGTAATTGAAAACTCATTCCTTGTGTGGAACATTCACCAGTATGTTCTCTCCATCTGTATTTGTATGTATTCATGCTTCAGGAAGGCATATGAGGAAGAGAATTTGGGGTAGAGTGTGATTATCTAAGAATATGATATGGGTGAAACTATCCATCTACTAATTGAAGAGAACAGTAGGAGGATGGTGAAGTTTTCAGATTATCAGGTTAGAAATGTTTCTAGAGATTAAATCTGGAATTTTGATTAAGTCATGTTTTGCATGATACTTGAATTTTGATTGGTTCTTCCTACTGCCGTCCTCAACATTATTGATGTTGATTTTAAGTCTGAAGCGTTGATTCATGATTGAAGAAAGCAGACACATGAGAATTTGGTGTTTTGCTCCAAAGTCTACAAAGACATGTTTAGGAGTCAATAATTTGGGAGCTTTTGCCCACCCTGGAGCTTCTTGGAAACTGCTATTCCTTTCTAATGCAGAGTTTAGGTGCTGGAGTGGGAAATTGGAAAATACCCTTTGGAATCCTTCAAATATCTCATTGAAGCTGAAAGCTTTGTAGAACCTTAATGATTGTAATCATGGACTGCCGTACTGGGCTGAACCATCTGGTATACCCCATACTGTACCAAGATGGTGTCTCGTACTGTATTGACACTCGATACGCTATCTTGTATCATACCAAATCGCTTATCGACACTGTAATACAATGGTACCGGTATGGGATCTAGTATCGAGATGGCGAACCTTCATTGTAGTGTTGATCTTTAGGGTCCAATCAAAGAACTTAACTCTTGGTTAATTCTCTTGAGTTAGGCTTTTGGTTGCTAGCTGTTAAGATTCAATGCAGCTGGAAATTCAGCATTCAAGTGCAATTTGTTTAGTATGCCTGTGGTTACATCTATCGGACGATGCTTCCAGATCACTATTCAGCGGATCTTGTTTTTTTTGGCCGGGGGTGGGGGGTTGTGGAGCTGGTGGAATTGATTGGATGGCGGGTGCACTGGATGTCAGTTTCCACCAACTGCACATATAAGGGCTTGCAACTTGACTTGTGGCCATGCCGTGACTTGATTTACAGCAAATGAATGCAAGCTGCAATTCCAGATGCTGAGAATTGGGACCTTATTGCAGGTAGCCAAGCACTGCACAAGGCAAGCTTGTAAGTTTCATGTAGAATGCTGATTTGTAGGGTAGTCTTTCTTAGGCTACCAAACAAACCTAAATTTCTAGTGGTTATCATGCTTTGGGAGTTCGATGTTGACAACATTGACGTGTAGTGTGTGCTGATAGACAAAACATACCTTGTATCATTTGGTGCATAAATGAATGAACTTGTGGTTGAGAAGTGCAATAAATTTCACACTTCAACTTTGGGTGCCATCTATGTTATTTTCCATGGACAGAAGTGTTAGTTGGTACTGTTGATGCCACATCTGCGTTACTAGGAGTGCAACTTGAAGTTGGCTTGGGTTAGGATCAAACAAGCTCAACTTGACCAGCAAAATATCCTACATGGATGCGACCTAACCTACCAATTAACTGTTCTAAATCTCAGCTCAAATCCAAATATTTTAACCCAGGTGAAGTTCAGTCAGGTCTTGTTAGTTAGGTTGAGTAATGTTGGGTCAAGCAAAAGTTGGGTTAGGTTGGGAAACGAATCCATGTTCTGTAGAATACAGACTGCTTAGGTCAGTTTGGGTTAAAATTTCTGCAAATACATGTTACATTAGTTAAGGAAATGGATCTGGTGGCCTGGGAGCCTTCCCATAGAAATTTAGCTTTGGTTCAAGTTGGGTTAAGTTCGGTAGTGTTAGCAATGCTCAACTTGATATAAATGTTTTGAATGCCAAATTAGCACATAACTAAGTGAAAGATCGATAAAACTAATTAGCAACATCACATATTTTTACCAAGTTAATGGAAGTTAGAAAAATTGGTCTGCTAACATTTGTAAGGAAAACGACATGCAACATCCATAACAATAGCATTCTCCCACATCACGATAATAAATAATGCCTGTATTTTCTACTTTATATTATTTACTTTGGATATAACAAATTTTAGAATTGTTTAGACATTGTCCTTTTAATCCTAGTGCTAGTAGCTAATAAAGACTAATATTTAATCAATAGAGTTAAACTAAACGATCATGGCCCCTTTAAATCTAACTAAGTTAGTAAGAAAGACAAGTCTGCTTGAAAATTTACCTTTGGGCCAAGCTCTGACCAAAATCAGTTTTGTGGCTATGAGTTGGAACTAGACTTGACCAGTCATTTCATTGGTTTGGGTCATTCTGGTTCTCCTTTCATGTGTTGTTTCAATCCATGACAAAATTTTCAAGCTATACTTGGATCTTTAAAGAAATTTCTGTTGCATCAAATTGGATTCATTTACATCCTATTGGTTCAGGTCCAATTTGATTAGTTCCATATTCAATACAGGTTAAGGTCAGATCTCAATTAAGACTATGCCAAATCCATGCATCTCAATGTAGATTTTGGGTCTAAGTCAGGTCAAATATGGGTCAGTGCCTTTTTTTTTCATTCTTTTTGTAAGTTTCAACTTTTAGTCTTAATTTTAGATATAAAAATTGTTGACTGTCCCTTTTTAGCTAGCATTTGGAACTTTCATAATTATTGTACTATGTTTATCAACTATCTCCATTTTTATTGTTTCTCATCTTATATGTGACATTTGACTTATTCTTGTACATTATTTATTGGCTTATGAAAAATTTTGATTTTAATTACTAAGATAATTAGTACTTTTGGTCCTACTATATATATTTTCCTTTACTTTTATATGGTAAGACTTCTTTATATTCCCTGCATTGTAGGGGTATTTTCCTTGTAATATTTATGTGGAAGCAATATGAATGTGATGCCTTGTTAATTGGATGCTTCTTCTCATGATGTTCGAATATTTTCTCAGCAGAATTTAAAAGTAGATTCTGTTGTCTTAGAAAGTAGGCTTTAACCACTAATTACATACTCTAAAACATGAATCCCTTGCCAAAGTATTGAATGTAACACATTAATTGGATGCTTCTTGATTTTAAGGATTCGCCTTTTGTAGATGTAAGGGAAAAGAAGTTGAGGGATGCATGCACATACATGCACACATGCGTGCACATACAAAGAGAGAAGAATTAGTGCACATATATCAAATCTGTAAAATGAAGCCCTAATACTTAACTAGCACTGTTCCACATTGCTAGAATGGATTCAGACAATCACACAAGCACACTCACATACATGCATGCATGCGTGCACACTCACATGCATGCATGCACACTCACATGCATACATGCACACTCAGACAGAGAGAAGAGTTAGTGCGCATATATCAAATCTGTAAAATGAAGCCCTAATACTTAACCTAGCACTGACCCACATTGCTAGAATGGATTTAGACAATCACATGAGCACTTACCCATTTCAATTTAGGTTGGGAAGGAGGAGGATGAATTTGTTATAATGAAATGCATGTACCTTAAGAATTTTTAGCTTTGGAAAGAGTAGTACCAAGAAATTACACTGAAATGGATGTAGAAATGGGCAACCAAACAGCAAAACAAAACAATGATGATGGAAGGAAGAAACTGAATCCAAAGTTCTTTTTCCTTTCTTTGAAAGATCAGGTCGAAGTGAGGCCAATCCTCCTTACTTGTCTCCTATCTGACTTGCTTGTTAGGCTGCTTTGGACATGTCTGCAATTTAAATATGTTTATGTTACTAGACAAAATCCTCATCAGAATAAATTTAGGAGGGTTTGTAATTCAATACTTGTGTGTTTTGTACTGAATTTTGTGCGCCGAACCATCCGCTTCACAAAATTTAAGAATTGGGCACTTGGCCCAAAAGGATCTAAAAGTTGCATAGGGGTACATGGTGTTGGGATTCGACGCCTCGAAATTCGACCTATAGGAACCCATCACGCGAGAAGACCCACGGACACGAGAGGTGGGCCTAAGGGCCTGCAGGCTTGGCTTGCAGGCTTGGCCTGTAGGCCAGCAAGGGGCCCAGGCCTGTGGGCGTGGCTCGGCCAGGCACGGCCTAGTGCTGGCACATGCAGGCCGGCCTAGCAGACGCGTGGGGTGTGACCCCCATTTCCAATGCATTTCGTACGGTCCACCGTGGACCAGCACATTTCGCCGCTGCATTTCTCGCAGTCTACCGCGGTGCATATAGGCTAGTGTGTGATTTAACGGTCGAGGAGGATTCGTGGGCTTGATCGGGCATGATCAGGCATGTAGATGCGCGATCTAACGGTCAGAAAGGTGTGCGGCGAAGATCGGATGGTCAGTATGTGGAGTTCGATCAGGAGTGTTCTTTGATTAGAAGTGGTTTTGGGGTCTATAGACAAGCTTGACGGTTGTGGAGCATCAGAGAGCGCAGCAGACATCTCAGCAAGAGGTCGTGAAAGCTGCGAGGAGCAGTTTGGCTTAAACCAGCTGTGGTGGGGCATCAGTAGTGGCTGAGGAGTAGCTTGGTATGAGCAGCAGGCAGATCAGTTAAGAGTGTCTCCGAACGACCGTGTGAGTGGTCGTGAGGCATGATGTAGTGGCTTGGATCATAGGAAGCATCCAGGGGCATCGAGGATCTTGGCACTAGCAGGTTTGTGAGAGGGTCTCCTTTGAAGATTTTGAGAGAGCTTTTGTGAGGTGAGTGCTTGTTAAGAGAGGTTTGTATATGAGAGTTAAGAGTGGTGTTTCCTCTTGTACTTATTTTTCCTCGTAGTGAAGTTTGCATACCTGTAGAGATAGCATATGGGCTAATCCATGTACTTGATTGTGCGTTCTATTTATTTCTTCTTCTTCTGCTGCAACGAGTGATATCAGGATCTCCAACAAGTGGTATCAGAGCCGGATTAGTATCAGAGTGCATGTTGCAGCGGTGGTGATCAAGATTGAAGATGGAGAAGACATGCGCAATTAAAGTGGAGATCAACTGTGAAGGGTTGATCGATGTTCTCTTATGCAAAGAGCCGTCTACAATGGAAGATGCCAGCTGAAGCCCAGTGCAAGGCAGAGCTCCAGGTGGAGATGGATCGCATACGAGATGGGAGACTCAGGAGGATGATAAGCGACATCACTAGGAGGCTACCCCGAGCAGGTCTCAGGTCATACAAGATGGAGATGGGATCAAGCGGTCTGGTTCGACTCTCATGTTTGCCTATCCATGATCAGCAGGCGTTTGCCCCAAGATATGGCGCTAAGAAGATCCAAAAGCTCTCAAAGTTAGGTAGAGGTCGAATGTCGAGTTGAGATGGAGATTGTTGGGATTCGACGTCTCGAAATTTGACCTACAAGAGCCCAAGATGGAGAAACCCATGCGAGAAGACCACGGACGTGAGAGGTTGGCCCGAGGACCTGTAGACTCGGTTTGCAGGCCAGCGGGTGCGGCCCGTCGAGGCACGACCCAGCATGGGTGTGTGCGGGCCGGCCTAGTGGACGTGCGGGGCACAATCCCTGTTTCCAGCACATTTCATGTGGTCCCAGCACGTTTCGCTGCTGCATTTCTCGCGGTTTACCATGGTGCATGGAGGCTAGTGCACGATCTAACGGTCGAGGAGGATTCGCAGGCTTGATCAGATGGCTTGGAGGCTTGATCGGGTGTGATTAGGCATGCAGATGCTCTATCTGACGGTCAAAAGGTGTGCGACGAAGATCGAATGGTCCAAACGTATGTAGAGTCCGATCAGGAGTGTTTCTTCGATCAGAAGTGGTTTTGGGTCTATAAACAGGCCTAACGGTTGTGGAGCATCAGAGCGCGCAGCAGGCATCTCAGCAAGAGGTCTGAGAGGTCGTGGAGGCTGCAAGGAGCAGCTTGGTGTAAAGCAGCTGTGGTGGGGCATCAGTAGCGGTTGAGGAGTGGCTTGGCGTGAGCAGCAGGCAGATCAGTCGAGAGTATCCCCGAACGGTCGTGAGGCATGATGTAGTGGCTTGGATCACAGGAAGCATCCAGGGGCGTCGAGGATTCTGACACTGGCAGGCCTGTGAGAGGATCTTTTTGGAGGATATTGATAGAGCTTTTATGAGGGTGAGTGCTTGTTGAAATAGGTTTGTGTATAAGAGTTGAGAGGGTGTTCTCCTCTTGTACTTGTTTCTTTCTTATAGTGAAGTTTGCATGTCCTATGGAGGTAGCATTTGGGCTAATTCACGTACTTGATTGTGTATTTTATTTTATTTTTCTTTCTTCCTGCTGCTGTCACGCCCCGAATCCGACATCTGTATCGGATACCTGATGGCTGCACACTCCTTAGAGCAAGTTCTAAAGAATATGCAAGGCCTAAAATAATTCATTACAGTCTTAACATCCATAATATCTAATTTTAATAATAATTAGTAAAACTTGTATAATTACAGATTGAATTTCTTCAATCCTCTAATCAGATATCAATGACACTCTATCTTTGCATCCGTTCGCTCGCAAATCTATACCATAGTCAATTATGAGCATCCTGCAATTCTGAGAAGAAAAAGAGAAATGGAGGGGTGTGAGCTTTGCACTCCAGTAAGAATCTCCATACACTCGCACCAGTATAATAATAATAATTCGAAAATAATATATGCACGATATCAAAAGAAACATAAGTCACAAAAATCTCATGTCAAGTATCTAGTATAGCTCAACAAAAATATGCATCATATATCATCAAATATCCATCTTTCCAAAAGTCATATACTGTACATATGTAATCGAGTGAAATTCTGTTTGACTTAATCAGGATTTCATGTCATATCGTTCATATCTCATTATCTTAATCCGGATCAATCAACAGTTATTTAGGATCATGGACTAATCACGGTCACGATCCCATCTGTGATTGGCAAACCATACTAGCCGCGCTCTAGTCTGGGGTGGCGAACCATACTATCCACGATCCAACCCACGGTGGCAAACCGTACTAGCCGCGCTCCAGCCTACGGTGGTAATCTCAGATATCTGCGATCCAGCCCATGGTGGCAATCTCAAGTACCACATTCCTACTCGTAGTGGGGCTATTCTTAGTTTAATGTGGCCAGTCTAAATACTTCTTTTTTATCATCAATTTATTAAATATTAGTTATGCCAAGAAATACTGTATCATGTTCTTTTCAAAAATTCTTAATAGCCGATATCACAACTCAAAACTATCTGAAAAACTTATTTGATACCAACATATGATATAGAATACACAGGCAATCATACCGGCAAATATATGAATATTAGCCACAAGAAACCAAATCATACAATGCGAAAATAAATATATATATTGATGTTTGTGTCAAAGAACTCTTACCTCTATCGACGATTGTCTCAAGCACAAAAATTGATGAATTTCTCGATTTACGGACTCGAAATCAAGGTATTATGCTCGACATAGTGTGCATACCATCGTATCTCTACATGATCAGGATCAAACATAAAAATCATAGATAATTAGATGTAGTGGAAAAATTACGATAAACGATCCTAATATCATAAATCCAGGATCTCTTCTAGGATCAACTAAGATCTGGATTTGTCTAAGTATCTAGACCCTCTATTGGTCCATAAGAACTCTAGAGAGAGAATTTATAAAGAGAGAGAAAGTCTAGAGAGAAAATTTTAGAGAAATTAGAGAGAGAAAGTGGAGAAAGAAGGTAGAGAGAGGAGAGACGGAAGAGAGATAAACTCTCTTTTTTCCTTCTTTTTTTTCTTTCATTCCTTTTCTTTTTCTTTTTCTCTTTCTGGTTTTCTTCTTCCTTCATTGAAACAGGGGATGGAAAAACAAATTTACGCCGGTTGTCTCTACGGTGGTGGTCCCAAACGGCAACCACCACTCGTAGTGGCAGACCCCAACGACCTTGGCCTTCAGTAGCCGCACATGGCCGATGCCGGTGATTGCTTTGGTGGAAAGAAGAAGCAAAAATAGGGGAACGGGCATTCACCATGAAATCCGGCGATCTCCGGCCTTAATCGTGAACAATAATGACCACTTAGAAATTAGAGAAGAGAGAAGAGGAGGAAGAAGTGATCCTTACCTTATCTCCGGCCAGAAATCGATGCTAAACCATCAAGGGATGTCGACGAAACCCAAAAAAATCAAAGCATTCTCACCAGGGATGAATGAAGTTTTGGGATGTGGTGAATAGAGGAAGGAGAAGCCCTTTTATAGATCAAAACCTCAGTGCTAAGTTCCCCTTCACAATCGAAATCAGAGAAGAGGAAGAAGATCCCATCGGGAGTCTTCCTTCTCCCTGCCTCACATGCGTAAAGCGTGAGGTTTGATTTTTTATCAATGCTTTGAGATTTGTGCGGAGAATGTTTCATATGATTAAGGATCGGGTTATTACATTTTCTCCCCCTTAAAATAATTTCGTCCTGAAAATTAGTATACTGCAAAGCCAAAACCTTAAGGGCACCAAATTCTTATCTTATCCTTGGTCTACTAGGTAACTTTCTTCACTCGAAATGAAATTCCAATCCTTTATCATAACATCTTTTGAAATTAAAATCAAACTTTTCAATTAAATTTAAATGACTTGTACCATCATGCTTTTGCTACGTGCTCTGATTTAATCCATTGGATATCTTGGGTTTGCTATAAACTTCCAAAATAATAAGATCATAAGTTTTTTAATCTCTTAACTTATAATCGAGATATAAATTATCCATCAAAATTCAAACCTTATGAATCACCTCTATCACAATCCATATTAATCACAACCTTCAGTTTCTGATACATCTTATGTCATGATATCATTCTGTTACATTCTTAGTAATCATAACCTTATGCCCAAATACCCCTTAGATCACGGTCCTTAGAGATCATAACCTAAAGTTTCGATATTATTCTGTCACGCTTTATTAATCATATCTTAAAGTTTTGATATCACTTATATTATAGTCTTTAGTGATCTTAAACATAAGCTCTGATACCACTCTATCACACTATTGATCATAACCAAAAGTTTTAATATCACTTATGTCACAGTTCCTAGCGATCTTAAATCTAAGCTCTGATACCACTCTGTCACGCTCCGAATCCGACATTCAGATTAGATACGTGATGGCCGCACACTTTTTAGAACAAGTCCTAAAGAATATGCAAGGTCTAAAATAATTCATTACAATCTCAATATCCATAATATCTAATTTAATAATAATTAATAAAATTTGCATAATTACAAATTGAATTTCTTCAATCCTCTAATCAGATATCAATGACACTCTATCTTTGCATCCGTTCTCTCGCAAATCCATACCATAGTCAATTATGAGAATCCTACAATTCTGAGAAGAAAAAGAGAAATGGAGGGGAGTGAGCTTTACAGTCTAGTAAGAATCCTTATACACTCACACCAGCATAATAATAATAATTCAAAATAACATATGCACGGTATCAAAAGAAACATAAGTCACAAAAATCTCATGTCAAGTATCTAGTACAGCTCAACAAAATATGTATCATATATCATCAAATATCCATCTTTCCAAAAGTCATATACCGTACATATGTAATCGAGTGAAATTCTGTTTGACTTAATCAAAGTTTCATGTCATATCGTTCATATCTCATTATCTTAATTCGGATCAGTCAACAGTTGTTTTAAGGTCATGGACTAATCACGGTCATGATCCCGCCCATGACTGGCAAACTATATTAGCCGCGCTCCAGCCCGTAGTGGCAAACCATACTAGCCGCGATCCAATCCGCGGTGGCAAACCATACTAGCCGCGCTCCAGCCCGTGGTGGCAATCTCAGATATCCGCGATCCAGTCCGTGGTGGCAATCTCAAGTACCACATTCCTGCCCGTGGTGGGGCTATTCTCAGTTTAACGTGGCTAGTCCAAATACTCCTTTCTTGATCATCAATTTATTAAATATTAATTATGCCAAGAAGATATTGTATCGTGTGTTTTTCAAAAATTCTTAATAGTCGGTATCACAACTCAAAACTATTCGAAAGCCTATCTTTATTTGATATCAACATATGATACAGAATACACTGGCAATCATATTGGCAAACATACGAATATCAGCCACAAGAAACCAAATCATATAATGCAAAAGTAAATATATATACCAGTATTTGTGTCCAAGAACTCTTACCTCTACCGACAAGTGACTCAAGCATAGAAATTGATGAATTTCTCGATTTACAGACTCAAAATCAAGGTATTCTGCTCGACACATTATGCATACCATTATATCTCTGCATGATTAGGATCAAACATAAAAATCATAGATAATTAGGGATAGTAGAAAATTACGGTGAACGATCCTAATATCATAAATTCAGGATCCCTTTTAGGATCAACTAAGATTTGGATTTGTCTAAGCATCTAGATCCTCCATTGGTCCATAAGACCTCTAGAGAGAGAAAATTCATGAAGAGAGTGAAAAAGTCTAGAGAAAGAAATTTTAGAGAAAGTAGAGAGAGAAATTAGGGAGAGAAAGTGGAGAAAGAAGGTAGAGAGAGGAGAGAGGGGAGAGAGGGAAGAGAGAAGACTCTCTCTCTCTCTGTTTTTCTTCTTTTTTTCCTTTTCCTTTCTTTCCTTTTCTTTTTCCTTTTCTGGTTTTCTTCTTCCTTCATTGAAATAGGGGAGGGAAAACAAATTTACGCTGGTCGTCCCTATGGCAGCGATCTCGGACGGTAACCACCACTTGCAGTGGCAGACCCCAACGACCTCGGCCTTCAGCAGCCGCATATGGCCGACGCCGGTGATTGCTTCGGTGGAAAGAAAGAAGGAAGCAAAAATAGGGGAACGGGCATTCACCATGAAATCCAGCAATCTCCAGCCTTAATCGTGAACAGTAGTGACCACCTAGAAATTAAAGAAGAGAGAAGAGGAGGAAGAAGTGATCTTTACCTCATCTTTGGCAAGAAATCGATGCTGAACCACCAAGGGATGTTGACGGAACCCAAGAAAATCAAAGCATTCTCGTCGGCCATGAACGGAGTTTTGGGATGTGGTGAATAGAGGAAGAAGAACCCTTTTTATAGATCAAAACCTCAACACTAAGTTCCTCCTTCCCAATCGGAATCGGAGAAGAGGAAGAAGACTCCCATCAGGAGTCTTCCTTCTCCCTGCCTCACGTGCATAAAGCATGAGGTATGATTTTTTTTCAATGCTTTGAGATTTGTGTGGGGAATGTTCCATATGATTAAGGGATCAGGTTATTACAGCTGCAACGAGTGGTACCAGGATCCCCAGCACATGGACACATTGAACTTTTGTCTAATGCTAAGCTACTTGTTTAACTTGTCCAATCAATCGTCAGAAACTTCCAATTGGCTTTGTTGGTCACCATATGATAATGCACTAGCATATAACCTTTATGATGTGCAAATATAAATTTTTTTTTTTCTGATTTTGGATTATTCCTGAAAGTAATATAGCAGTGTAATAAATTATATTTAAACATTATGTTGGTTAGTTGAAATTATTATGGTGTGCCTTATTATGACATTGTAATAGCTATTATTTGAGCCATGGAGTAAATTAAATGTGTAGCTAGAGTACAGATTGTACTAAATTTCAAAGCTATAGATGTGTTGATTGGCTTGAGTCTGTGTTAGAATTAAATTATGAACATGTAGTCATTATATATGATTCTAAAAATATTTTTATAACAAATTTAAATATGTTTACTTTATATATTTTCTTTGTTATATATAATTGTAGTATTATATTAAATAAAATTGTGAATGTTAGATAAATTTATTTCAATTGTTATATAAATTATTTTGTAATAGTCACAATGTTTATATATCAAATTAAAAACCATTATTCCATAGCCTGCAATTGTTTAAATATCAGCTTTCTTGTCCCATGTATTTAATTAATCATGGCTTTCACTTTATTAATGTGGGGAGGAATTAATACATGGCTTTAATCGATACATTAATTTAATTAATACATAGCTTTCATCTTATTAATTATAATATATGATTGTTGTATTATTTTAAATAAAATATGAATGTTAGATATATTTATTTCAATTGTTATATAATTCTTTTGTAATTGTTCTAATGTTTATATATCAATTAAAACCATTATTCTATAGCCTACAATCGTTTCGATATCAGATTTCTTGTTCCATTGATTTGATGAGTCGTGGCTTTCACCTTATTAATGTGGGAGGCATTAATACATCGCTTTAATTGATACAATGATTTAATCAATACATGGCTTTACCTTATTAATGATAATAGGGAGTGTGAGAAGGATTTAACACCCATCATTAATATCTGGTGTCCATGTGGTGAGTGGAGAGCTTAGTACAACCAAGCCTCCATTTTAGTATATATACTAGATAATGACTACACTCAGGTCAACCAAATCTGAAATCCGATCCGATTGGGTGAAATAGGAAGACATGGTTTTGAGAATGGAGATCCAAGTTCTTGAATGTAATCTACTATCTCTAAACTATCTAAAAACCAAATTAATGTACTTTTGAGACCTTTTGTCTGTTGTATCAACTTGTTGCAAATGGACATTTAAATAACATGATCCAACATCCATTCGTGATCACTTGATGCATAAGCAAGGGGCTTCTGTCTCTCTAAAATATATAATTTTTGTTGTACGTAGACTAAAGATTATAAATCACATTTAATGGCTTAGATCTTCATTCAAAACCCTGTCATTTGATTACATCTGATTGGATTTGGCTAGTGTACTTATCATATAATTGTTTATTCCTTGCTAGCCATCCTCTTGCAGAGAACTGCCTAAATTCTGGTGGACTCTTTCTTACTTTTTTTAGGAGTACAATAGAAGGCCCATGCAGTGGACTTACTTAGTGCAAACACTTGGGGAGATGCCTCCCAAGTTTTGAACCTAGAGCTTCCTCCATTTGGAGGAGCGTGTGACCATTAACCTTATATTTAGCTCAAAACTATGCATTTTAAAAACCATATCAAACAAAACTGATAATTTACTGTCAGTTTCAATAAGTACTAGCTGTTGATTTTGCTAGTCTTTTCCATGTGTAGTGCACATGGTAGGTGTAATACATGGGGACTCATAGAGACCTCTCTCTCTCTCTCTCTCTCTCTTTCTCACACGCTCTCTCTTTCTAGTAGGTTGTGTTTGGTAGCGGGCAATCTATTCAGATTGCCGGCAATTTAAAATGGGCCCATCAGATTATTGTGTTTGGTATGTTTTTTGGGTGGTAATCCAGATTGTCTTTGAGAAAGTAATCCAGATTGCTTTGGGGAGAGGTGGCTATCCAGATTACCACTTATTTGATAATGTTGCAAAAGAATTTTTGAACAAAATTACTTCTAAAAAAATCACACAGCCCACCCTTCCACCCCTTTCCCTGGCAGCTCTCATCCTCTTTTTCTCCGAACTCTCTCGTGCCTTCGCCGCTCTCGACCGCCTCCCCTCCGCCTGTGCCCTTGTCATCTCCGGCCATGGCCCCCACTTTTACGCAGGCATCGACCTCTCCTCGCACACCTCCATCACCGCCACCCCCTCCTCTGATGACCAGCCACCACCCCTTCTTCTCGCCAACTGTATTTTAGAAATTTTGATTTAAATTTAGAAAATAAATTAAACTCTTTTCCAGTAATTCAAAATTTCACAAAATTTTATGAGGATATTTTGGAATTTGATTTCATATTACTGGTAATCTGATTGTCATACCAAACATGTAAATCAAGATTTTCAGTAATTTTACTGCAACATTATCTGCGTGTACCAAACACAGTAATCAGCATTACTAGCAATTTAATAGCGCGGCAATCTATCTTGAAGGTAATCCGTATTACCTTCCAAGATAGTGTGGGCTTATGAGAGAGTTTTCCTATTTAATAAGGTGCAATTCTTACACAGACTCTACTATTGTGGAGCTGGGTGTTGCATGGGTGATTGAAATGTTGCCATCCATTGTCAAATTGGAAGAATAATTCTTTAATGTGCTTTTATATGTATATTAGTCTTTCTGTTATTTTTGGTTCCTTTCTTGTCATCTTTTCATTCTTCAGCGTTCTTAGCATAAATCTTTCTTCTACCAGCGGGGAAATTCATGGCTCTATTGCAAATTTTGATGGCCACAAGGAACCAGGCTCTCAAAAACGGTTTGGCTTGCTCAATTTGAGATTGAAAATTATGATTATTTTCATTAACCCCTTCACCTTACTGTTTATTATTTTTAATTATAAACATCTGTGAGTTTCAGTATGAGGTCAGAGTCCTGTAGTGGACCTTCCTCCAAAGCTTGTAGAGAGAAAATGAGAAGAGATAGATTGAATGAAAGGTATATCCATCTTCTTATTCCATTGATTCTCATGCTTATGCACCTTGCTTTGTTATGCCTGTCAAATGATGATCTCACCGTTGATTGACTCCAAGGTTCCTAGTGCTGAGCTCCATACTGGATCCTGGAAAACCACCAAAAATGGACAAAGCAACTATCCTGAGTGATGCTGTGCACATGGTGACTCAATTGCGTACTGAAGCACAAAAGCTCAAACAGTCAAATGACAGTCTCGAAGAAAGATAAAGGAGTTGAAGGTTAGCAGTAGTTCTCTTGTCATGATACTCTTTCTTCACCATATATCTACCATATATCTTTTGGAACTAATGTTATTTTCTATCAACTCTAATTTAGTTGTATAATTTATTTTCATCATTTTCCTAATTCTTTAATTATTAACCCTTTTTCTTTGCAAAAATGTTGAGCTTTATGTTTGATGTTGCCATCTAAGATGTCTGCCATTTTGTGTTAATTCATGGATCCAAATGCCTCGTATTGCTTGAAGGTCAAGTAACTTTTATGAATTTCCAGAATAAGAATAATAGCTGAGTGTTGCTTTGTCTGTCGGGTGACTTTGAAAGATATCATGGTGTGAAAACTACACGACAATTGACACAAACTTGATATATCAAGATATTAGGGTAATGCTATAATGGTGAGTGCTTCTGAGAGAAAGGAATTACATAGAGGGTACATAAGCACTTTTGAGGGATTATCTGTTGTTGCATGAACTTAAATTGCTGAACAATGTGGTTGGTAAGTACCTGTAAGTTTGGTCCCCCTTTCTAGCAACAGCTTGCCATGGTGAGCATGTCTCTTGATCATGTTAGCGTTGGTTAGTAATTTATCGCATCAACTTTTCAAAATCTTTTATGAGTTGGTGGTCCAGAGCCGGTGTTTGTGCCTAGGGTCCCATATTCAGTTTTCTGTCATCTTTTTTGACCACATCTTCTATATTATCAATTTGTGGGTGGAAGATGGAAGAGCTAGCAGGAATTTTGAGATGGAGGACTGGATGATGGAAGTGAGGGTCATTCTTCCACCCCATGGAATGCCATACCGCCCGTACCGCCCGTATCGTACCGTACCGGTCTCGTATCGGTACGCCGTACCGAAGTGTACCGACATTACCGTACCGTACCGAACCGC
Source organism: Elaeis oleifera (assembly GCA_000441515.1). Taxonomy (NCBI): domain Eukaryota; kingdom Viridiplantae; phylum Streptophyta; class Magnoliopsida; order Arecales; family Arecaceae; genus Elaeis; species Elaeis oleifera. Next base: position 34,048 of record KE508379.1, on the reverse strand, counting down.
GTACCGACATTAAACAGAATTTCACCGGTACGGGGTCCGGTACCGGTACGGCGAACCTTGCTCCACCCGTTATAAACAACATTGCCTGTAAGATTGCCCTGTACCCACCTGATTAATCTGCCAGATTAAAACTCTGCCTCAACCTCAGTTACCCCCAAAGGGCATAGATCTTTTCATTTTCAGTTTTATTAAAGTTGATTTCAATCATACATATTTTAGCACACATGTTACTTTTCAAGTATTTTAAATGTGTCTGTTACTTGCACTGGTGCCTTCAGTCACAAACACACATCGTCTGCCAAGCCATAATTAATTGGATTTGGTCCATAAACATTCATCTATGGATCCCTACTCTTTGTTGAGGCTGGTTTATGGGAACTGCCAGGGGTCTTCATGTGAATTGGGAATGTTGTGGATGCATTGGAATAGACCATGCGTTCATTTATTCATGTCTCTCACATTTTTGGGAGATCTGCAGCACAATTCAGTGACTTTTGATGATTGTGGCCCCTGAGATTGTGCAGATGCTAAAGCTTTTTCACTAATGCATGATGGGCCAAATTTTGCTGAGTGGTTTGATGTATCTCCCTTGAAAAGCTCCTTTCCTCTTGCCAAGCTTCATGGTGTTTGGGAGGGCATGGTTGTTCTTCTTGGAGGTAATCGGATTTCTTGTGAGATTCTACAGCAATGATTTCATGGATTATGTCACTGGGTCTGTCTTGTGTGCATCCTTGCTTGCTAGGCATTCGTTTCTTTTGAAGTCCACCACATATGTCATGGGACCAACTAGTGTGGTTGTTGTCTCACTGGCGAAGGGACTAGTCGTCATAGAATGTTGCCTATGTGATTTTCCAGTTATCCCAATGATCTTGCTTCTGTGATGGCATAAGTTTGAATTTTGTTAGGATCGTGTAGTTGTACTATTTGTTACCAAATAGAAAAGATAATTTTATGCAGATAATTTGGTACACTCATAGTGTTATTTATATAATATCTTATGAACATCACATGCTATATCAGTTTATAAGAGTTCTATGCTATCTCCTCGTGTAATGTGCTTGTGTTAGATATTTGGATTTGATTTGATAAATTTTTATTAAATATGCCTTAGAAGGGGACGGCTTATGGCATTCTGAGAAAGCATATGAAAAAGCTTAAAATAATGTCAGAGGTGGTCCTAAATAAGAAGCTCTGGCAATTGAAGATCCGTAAACCTGACTGGAAATAACTGGGACAAGGCCAGATGCTATGGTTATGGTTATTTCCTTATGTTAAGTATTTAAATCTAGTTACAAAATGGGATTTACAAATATCCAAATCTCACTGGAAAAGGTTCAAGATATGATGCTTGGGCCCACCTCTAAGATTTTAGGTTAAAATGCATCAAGTTATTGGAGTTCATCAACCGTAGAGAAGATGCAATGATAGGCATTTGGACGTGGGAAAAGAATGACCAAAATCTGCCAATTCTCTTATGGTTCTTTTGACTTTTGAGATGTTTAACATGTAAAGCCATCTGGACTTATTTTCCTTTGAAAGTTTGTTTTGAATTTCTTGAACAAATCAAAGCTTCAACTGATGCTGCTCAGTTACTTAGAAGGGAAAGACACATTTACCATGGTGAGGAGCATGTAATTTATGGCTGATTCAGAGGAGAACTGTTCAAGGTCGGGACCACCATTAGGTTTTATTCCATCCATTAATGTTCTGTACTTCTTTTATGGATGCCAATTTTCAATTATTAGTTGATCTTTTTGAGTGTGCAGCTGAGACTTGAATATCTTGAAGCCACAGTAAGAGTTAATAGGGGTCTTTCCCTGGCTAACTCAAGTTCACATAAAAAAGCCTCTTAATAATGCTTGTGACATTGAGCATAATAGGGACTCCCATGATTGGTTTTGAGAATAGTGATACAGGTATGGAGGTGGCTTGACAATTTGGAGGGTTCTACCACGTACAATTTTGTATAGTTTATTCTGAGGCAAGGAGTATATGCTTGTAGACCAACTGCAGGGAGCACTTTTTTTTGAACTGTTTTCTTCTTTGTTCCCTTTTTATTTATTATCCCACTTGATGTATTAGGAAGATACAGGAATGGAGGTGGCTTGACAATTTGGAGGGTTCTCCACATACAATTTTGCATGGTTTATTCTGAGGCAAGGAGTATATGCTTGTAGACTGACTGCAGGGAGCACTTTTGTTTTCGAAAGTATTTTTCTTCTTTGTTCCCTTTTATTTATTATCGCACTTGATGTATGTAGGAAGTCAAACTGTGAACCGGACATCAACTAGTTGGTTCTGGAATTTTATATGATTTGCCTTGCTTTTTATGGATATGAAATTGAGCATTGCAGATGCCATCTGTATGATTGTTGTGGGGCTAGGAGATTATTTCTTTAAATAATAGCGTGAATACATTGGTCTCATGTTGGTGGTTGGGTTAGTAGTTTGGGTTTTCTTGTTAGTTCGTTTAGGGAAGTGACTGTAGCCTGGCAGAATATAGCTAGATATCAGTCTAAATTTTGCTATCTGTGACTTTTACTGATATTGGTCCATTTAACTTTGATTTCTACTGATAAATTCTTTTATCTATCGCTAACCTATATTAAGTTTGAGAACTATGACTTGTTTGCATGTTTATTATCACTACTGATAAATTGCAGTTTATTGTTCTGCAGGCTGAGAAGAGTGAGCTTCGTGATGAGAAGCAGAGGCTAAAGGTGGAGAAAGAGAGTCTGGAGCAGCAATTAAAACTTTGAACTCACGACCGAGCTATGTACCTCCACCTCCTGTAATCCCGACTGCCTTCGCTGCACAGGGGCAAGCTGCAGGACAGAAGCTGATGATGCCTGTCATTGGTTACCCTGGATTTCCCATGTGGCAATTCATGCCACCTACTGATGTTGATACATCAAAGGATACTGAAACATGCCCACCTGTTGCTTAAGCATCTGGGCCATCGAGCTGAAGTCTGCCCAGTTTTAGCTTATGCCAGGAATTGTCTGATTTTCTCATTAGATTCAGATAGCACCTCTAATTCTTTGTTTCGGCTAAAATTTGGTTGCAAGACCATCACTGGATATTAATAGAGATATTTTAGTGAGGACCACCTCTTTAACTGTCACTTTGAAATAATCCATCCACCTCGTTCCGTAAATGCCATAATCATGGGGATAATTCATTCCCATTTTCTATCATGGAAAATGTGAAGATAACTGATTTTGTGGTACACTTTTTTTTTTTTCTAATTGATTATTGTGCAAGTTGTGATATATCATGGATTGCTGATGCTTTTTACAGAATTACCAACTCAAGGTGAGAATTTCATTCTGTAATGAACTATCTTAATATAATGTCTCGCTCTATTCAGCAGAATAATGTGTTATTACATTGGAATTCTGTGAGTGAAAATTGAGTACTCTGGTCATGGCGTTAGAGTTGTTATATTTCGAGGATTATTCTCAAAATGTATTAATTGAGAATCAAGAATGATGGAATTGCAGTCTTCGTATGTGTGATGTACTTTGGTGTATGAGGTGGATGTGCTTCAGGGGATGATTCGTTCCAAGCAATCATTGTTTAGTGTTTGTTTGCAGGGATGACTAATTCTGGTTCACAATTGTAGAATGTTTCCAGCGGTGTATGCAGCAAATGATGCGGTTGGCCCATTAAGATCCAATGTGAAAGCAATAAGATCATCAAATTCAATTGAATTTCTTTTTCTTGATTTTCCTTATTGCATTTAATCTGAATCCCGACCTCTTATCAGATATTTGGTTTTGGATATCTGATGATGGCTCAGATGTCAATTAAACAGCCTATTTAAGACTTGGGAGATGCCGTTCAATTTCAAAATTATCATGAGTGGGAACCTGTAAGATGTTTCTTTCATCATGTTTTTTTGAGGAACGATCTTTCGTTATTAGCACCCACACGCTTCTCTCTTACCTGTCCTCGTATCTTAGGGTTTGCCTACCTGATCTCTAAATTTATACTTTCCACGCTAACCATCAAAACAATTTCCCTATGAACCTTTTATATTTACTGAAAGGATGACAAACGCGACCGTTTAGCAGCAAGTGCACATTAAATTCGTTGTTCGGCTTCTCAAGGCAATAAATTTTGGAAGACTTATATTCATATATAATTTGAGGTCAACTTTTCCAGAAGATTGAGGAGATCAATTCCACTGATCTAGCCTCATTTCTCGTCAAGATGACCTTGGAAGTTGATTTTAATACATGCCACCATCCATCGACTTAAAACTGACATCCATTTTTAAATACTCGCTGCACATGTTTCCTTTCGTGGATCAGTTCGGCGGAAAAGAAGAAAATAAGAAATAAAAACCACATGGAAATAAATACCAACAACTTCATCTTATTTAATACCATGTCCACCAAAATCGACAAATCCAATAAAAGCCGGTGGATTGCGAAGAATAAATGAACTACAAGTGCATGAATCAAAAGCCAAAGGTGGCAGGGAAGAACCAAACAATCCAAAGAGAACCATAGCGAAAGAACATCTGTAACTGATAAGTGACATCTAAATCTGTCGCACTAATAAACTCTCCTCCTAGTGCTCAGAAGGCCAAAATCATCAGCAAGCCAGACCCAAAACCCATGGCAAACTTGGCCTGCACTGTAAGAATATTAGCTGCCGATTGTTCCGGGGTGGTGCGCTCGCCCCGGGTGGAGTAGGCGGCGCAGGTGATCCTGAAGGGCCCGCAGAACCAGGGGGAGGAAGTGTTGGTGGGGTGCCAGGAGACGTTGGAGGTGAACTGGCGGCGACAACGTTGATCTCGACCTTCATGCCTCCAGCGCAGTGTCCAGGTGTCCCACAGATGAAGTACCTCTTCCCTGTGGAATTCAGTGAGATGACGGTGTTCCCGCCCGTGTGAGTGCTTATTGCACCGCTCGTTGAGCATGAGTCATAATTGGCCTTTGTCACCTCCACAACATCGTGGGTCGACCCATATTTGAAGGCTGCAAAGAACAAAAGCTTACAAGATCAGTTCGATAATGATGTATATGTCTGGGGGGCTTATCAGCTATAAATTAATGGAGTAACTACTTTTTCAAGACAATATCCACTACTACAACTGATATCTCGTAGCCTCTGGTGAAGTTCTTGCTTTGTTGGTTGGTTTGTGTATCGAAGTGATGAGAAGTGCTAGCTGGAGCTGAAAAATTCCTTGAAGGTAGAAGCATGCTTGAAATTGTATACTTTGTGTTTTTTTTTTTCTTCTTTTTGGAGTCCATATGAAGTTGTTAAAAAATGACTTTAGACAATTTTTTTTTTTCCTAGATTTTAGAAGTCATTAGTGTTGGAGAACTTCCCCACATGTATTGTTTCTTCCTATTTTGTCAGGAAATTTACAATAATACGGATTTTACAAACACATAACGGGTTTGTGACAATGCTGGTGACTGGAAATTACAGGCCAAAAAAAAAGGAAGGAATAAAGGAAAACCACGGTCTATATATCTCCATTTCAATTTTCTAGCGAGGCTCATATATTTCCTTAACATAATAGAGGAATTATGAAAAAGAAGGGACTTACTTAGCGTGTCACCAGGGACAAAGGTGATTGAAGAAGCCCATGTTGCATAGTTGCTCGTTTGATCCCACTGACCAGTTGGTCCGACGTCGTAGTTCTTGCCCATTGCTAGCTCTAAAATGGCTGCTATTGCTGCAACAGCCATTAAAGCTTTCAGTGTTGCCATCTTTGGCCCGAAAGAGAAGGAAGGGGCAGCAAAGGAGATGCGAAGAAGAAAGAATGGATTAGTTGATGAATGAGATGCAGGTGGCCGGTATTATATATAGACTTACAGGAGGAGAGAGAGACTATTAGATTTTAATGATGGTGTTTCCTTGTTTGAATGGATGCTTGTGAGATATATATTAATAAAAAAAGACGCAACAAGTAGGAATGTGTCAAGACAGATAGATAGAGCCACAATAGTTGTTAGGCATTGAATCCCAAATATTGCTCGGTAAAACACCGCGTTAGATGGCGGTGTTGACCAAATATTTTTTTGCATAGAACATGAGCGGTAGCTAGCGAACAATAATACTTTTCTAATTTTGAAAAGGTCTAGCATATCTAGTTCGGCACAGTTATGGTAGGTGGCTCATCAAGTTTGCTCATGGATTCAGGATAATGATTATATAAGCAAATAAGTAATTTCACGGATGTGGATCGAGCACATATGTAGTTTTTTCAGCCATGCCCTGCTTACTTGTTACCAGGCTTACGTCAAAATAATAAAAAATAATTATTACCAGACATATTAATAGAACCTTTCAGGCATTCACAACCACTACCAAATTGTTAAGAAGTGGGGAAAAGATTCAATACGGATCAAGATTAATCCGTGACTACTTTGAAGTAACCAAATTAGTGGCCCTGCTTCCCTCTAAAAATTGCACCATGGTACTTATTTAGCCACTCAGTGTGACAGGAAAACCACAATAAATCAACGCTTTCGTGTTCCACAATGTTTTATAAAGATTATGAACGCATGCACTCCATGAGGAGGCTATATCCAAGTGTTAAATAATGTATACGGTCTTAGTTGACATACTGCGCATGAATTGGAAACATAAATAAATAAATAAATAATTTGACTAAAAGACATAACTAATGTCTGCTGGTTGCTTTCTTGAACTGGTCCAAAGTCGTGTTGTAGATCTTTTTTCTCTAGCTAGTTGAGGTCTTCTTAATTTTACTTTCTAATGAATGAAACAAAAATCCCTCGTAGTGAAATGAAAGACAAAGTACCACTGCGCCAAGATGAGATCTAAAAGAAGCATAATCTACCTTTGGATCATGTTTTTTCCAACACCAACTTCCAGTAGTGTTCCTTCGGCCACCCGAGGCGTTCCAAATGCCGCACTGCCTGCGATCAGGGATACCCACTCTTTTTCCCCTTTTCCTGGGAAAAATGGTGACCAAGTCACAATCACTTTAAATAGATGAAATGGTAAGGAGGGCCGGCCGCGACCCTAGCAGAAAGCAACCAGAACTATATAATTTAAGTTCAAAATAAAGTACAAATAGACATAGAGGCCCGACCTCCTATCTCACCACCTAACATCGATGGTGGCTCTAACTCTGAAAACAAAGCAATATTTAACTTATGGACTGGTCATTGTAGACTGGAGAGACAAAGTCTCTTGTTAAGACTAGACTCATTATTTTTGTAGCCTCTCTGGCACAAGTAGACTCGTAAATTTTGGCTGATTCAATTTTCCTAGCTCTCGGGTACATGTTTCCGTATAAAAATAGAGAGACATTATATTAAAATTCAATTTGAATATTTAGGTAGAGAATTACCTATCGTAATCAACTTTGAGTTCTAGAAACCTTAGCAAGTCAAGATTTCTTGATCTAAAACACGGTTTCGATCATTCTAATTGTGTGTGATAAGGAGCTAGAAGTCTGTATATGTGTTGACCAGCTGTATGCCCACAAGGGTTCCTAACCTATCTGTTAGGTGATAATGATGGAAAGAGTTTCCTTGGTAGATCGGTTTACCCCTATAGAAATACATATTATGTTTACAAAGGTAAAGGGATTCTTGTACAAGACTGCGAAAATTTCCTGAACAGTCAATTTTCCTTTTTCTTTTAACGTAAAATTAGTTTTCCGCTTAATGATCTCCAAACATGGAGAGAAAGTTCATGACTGGATTAAGGTTTTCCTTGGTTATTCATGATTACTTTTCCTAAAGACTGTTACAGGAGTACTACGTATGTTATTGGCTTAAAATCTTCTAGTTGCAACTGTTGTTGTCCCTGTGAAAACCAAGAAATTAACCATCTCGATTTGAGATTTGGCTAGTTCAACCATCTTCCCACCTGGTCAAAGCTCAATAACCTTTGCCAGTTGTCACCCCTCACGAATGATGATCAAAGATATGAAATACATATATAACCATATGTAGTTGTGAGGGTCCATCTGCTAATAAATAAATTGACCTAGTTTGCATACTAGGTGAAGTTATCTAATAAACTTATTATACTCTTCTATTCATTCATTGCATGTGTCTTCACAGTATGACCAAGATTTTCATAGATTGAAGACGACAAAAAGAAGTTCCGAATATGAGGTTGTTGGGTAATATGTTTATTTGGATTATAATTTACATGACTTGTTGCACATATTTTCCCCAACAGTTTGGAGGTTACGATGAAAATATATGAAATTGTTGAAATAATTTTAAATTTTCATAATGTGAGAATCCATAGGGCGTATATTTAGTCCTATATTAGTTATTTGCTGAAAAGATTTTCGGTACTTGTACAAGATCAAGAAACCCAAATAATATCCTTTTACTAGTCTTTTTGGATGAGATCCTAAGTTATTGTATCTTGTATTAGAGTTGACCCAGCCCATAGCCTCTGTAGACACGGATTCATTGGTGCTGATCGTGTTGTCTACAAGTAGATGTATGGATTTGGATTCTTAGCCTGACGAGGATATTAGAGTTTAAATGGGAGTACGTAAGGACTGATGTAGGCGTGTATTTAGTCTCACATCAGTTATTTACTGGAAAGATCTTGAGCACTTATACAGGATAAAAAATTCAAATAATTCCTTTAAGCTCAAAAGGCTAGCTATAGTATGGGTTATTACAAATGATATCAGAGCTGACTTAGCCTATAACCTACGTGCACTAGGGGATACTGTAGTATGGGTTTATTGGGGCTAATCATAAGCCAATCGTGATTGTTTATAAATGGATGCATAGATTTGGATCTTTAAACTGAAAAAGATGTCAGGGCTCAAATAGGAGGAGTATGTGAGGATTTGTGTAGGTGTGTATTTAGTCTCAATATCGGCTATTTACTGAAAAAATCTTAGATATTTATACAGAGCCAAGAAACTTAAACATATCTTTTAACTAGCTTTTTTAGATGAGGTCCTAAATTATTACAAATGGTATTAGAGTTGACTCAATCCATAGTCTATGTAGACTCGGGGATATTCCAGCACGAATTCATGGGGTCGGACCATGGGCCAATCATGGTGTTTATGAATGAATGCATGGATTTGGATCCTAATTAGCTTGGCAAGGTGTCAAGCTTAGATAGGAGTATGTGAGGACCTGTGTTGGCATGTATTTAGTTCCATATTGATTATTTGCTAGAAAAATCTTTGGTACTTATACAGAGTCAAAGAACCTAACAACTTCTTTGTCTAGCATTTTTGGGTGAGATCCTCTATTGTTACAATTAATATGGTTGCATGTAAATAACACCTAACATCAACTAGATAAATCATGATAATTATCAAAAAAAACTAAATAAATCGTGATACCCAGCTCTTGAACTTAGGCTTAACTTTATCCAACTCTGTCTAGCAGCCATGTTGATCTGGTGTGAACTTGAGCAAGGTAAGCCCACCAATCATCTCCCTTTTCTTCTTCCTCCAGCCCCATTTCTCTCCTTCCTATAGATCATTGAGGGTGTTGGCATGATCTCCAGTCCCCATTACATGGCCGGTGGCTGATCTCGAGCCTGGAGATGGGTGGCTTGTTTCGAGATGACCACCCTTGTCACATTGGATTTGAGCTCGACCCATCCCTTTTCCTCCTATTGTCTAATCTGGCTTTCTGATGGCTATCACTAACTTCCATCACTCCAAACCCCTCTTTTCTCTCTTACATGTGGAGACCAAGATGACGGCATGCTTGCATGATCCCATTGCATGGGTGAAGGTTGATCCTTAGCACTACTTCATTATCTTGTTTTGGCATACCCTATTCTCTGGCCAAGTTCCACTTTGTAGTGAATTTGGATGACCAAGAGTTGAAGTGGTGGCTGGATTCTACTACTCTATCAATGGTGATCGAAGCCATTTGCCCCCATGGCCATGTCCTCGATCAAAGTCCAATTATGTCCATCCTATTTCTTCTTTCCTTCTACCATCACCATCCCCATCGTTAGCATCATGGCCAATGACCTTTTTTTCCTATTATGGTTGACTTGGTCAACCATAATATCCATATGATATGGGTTTGTTTGGTGATTACATGGGTTGTTGGAGGCTACAAAGACGTGATAGGATGTTGCACAAAGTGCGAGTTCCTATTATTTTTAAACTCTATCTGATCATATCATCCATGCCGATGGTCTTATTCTCTCTTCTATCTAACTCTATATAAAAGGTGTATTTATCGTAGAAAAGATATATATCGGAGTATAGCAACTGTTATTTTCTTTCTTTTCTTTTGTTAGTCTTGAGAGTCGTGAGTTTGTGAGATGTCTCATCTGTTTGGGGCTGTGGCAGTCGTTTAGGATCATCTCGTTAGTGAAGAAGATTTGGATTTGTTACTTGTTTCTTCATTGGGAAGAGAATCAGTGCTTAGTGTAAGGTTCTCCTTCGTTTGTTCTTCTATACATAGTGGATCTCTCTCTGCTCTCCCCATGGATGTAGGCTATGGCCGAATCACTTAAATCCTGGTGTCCTTGTGTGATTTGCTCTTATCTATTTTGTCATGTTATTTTTCTTTTGATCTTTGATACACAAATACGCTTGGGGATATACAATTTTATTTGATTATTCTGCTGCATTATACCTTTAATTTCATAACATCTAGTATTAGAGCTAGATTTTTTGTGTATTTCTACTAAATTGATCAGGTGTGTGCATCTAAGATGTCGACGAAGTTCGAAGTTGAGAAATTTGATGGCAAAATAGACTTCAACTTATAGAAGAAGAGAGTGAGAGTAGACCTAGTTCAACAAAACCTTCACAAAGCTCTTCTTGGCAAGGAGAAATCAAGCATTATCGATGCAGATAAGTGGTTGAGCTTGATTTGAAAGCTTTTAGCACTATTGAGCTATGCTTGGCGGATAAGGTAATGTATAATGTTAAAGATTACAAAATCACCTTTGATTTGTGGAAGAAATTAGATGATCCTTATATGGCAAAGTCTCGCACAAATAAATTATATTAAAAAATAACTTTATAGCTTACATATGTCTAAAGGGGGTGATCTTTTGGAGCATTTAAATGTGTTCAATAAGTTAATTTCACAGCTTCGCAGTTTGGGGGTGAAGGTAGAGGAAAAAGATCAGGCTATTATTCTTCTTTCATCTTTATCCAAGTCTTTTGACCACTTGGTGACCACCATCTTATATGGCAAAGATACTTTGAAGATGAAGGAGGTCAAAACAACCTTGCTGTCAAATGAGGCCAGGCACAAGTCTGATGCAAGTGATAGTTTGATGGTAAAGGATTTGGATCAAGAAAAAGACATCAAAAAAAAATATTAAAAGAACCATTCCAGATCCAAGTCAAAAGGATGGAATGACAGGTGCTACTATTGCAAGCAAGAAGGTCATTGGAAGAAGGATTGCCCAAATTAAAGTCCAAGAAGAAACAGGACCTTGATGAGGCTGGAGTTGCTATTGAGTTAGAGGAGAGAGATGTGTTGACCATCTCCGTAGGTGTGGACTCTTTAGTTACTTCGATTCTTGATTCTGATTATTCTTATCATATGTGTCTGTATAGAGATTGGTTTGCCTCTTATACATCTTATGATGGGGGTAGAGTTCTTATGGGTAATAATACCGAGTGCAGAACTATTGGAATAGGAACAATCAAAATTAAGATGTTTGATGGAGTTGTGAGGACTTTGACAAATGTCAGGCATGTTTTTGATTTGAGAAAGAATCTTATCCCTCTTGATACCTTAAATGCAAATGGATGCACATTTGCTAGTGCTAATGGCATATTGAAAATTAAATGTGGTGCCTTAAATTGATGAAGGGAGAAAAATAGGTTCTCTATATAGGTTGATTGAAAAATTGTTACAGGTGATGCTGTTGTTGCATCCTCTTTTGATGATGATGATGCTACAATGTTGTGGCATGCTAGGCTTGGCCATATGAGTGAAAGAAGATGTTAGAATTGCATAACAGGAATTTACTCAAGGGTATTAAATCATGTAAACTTGATTTGTGTGAAACATGTGTTCTTGGTAAGCAATGCAGGATAAAGTTTGGCACCTCAACCAAAAGGAGCACATAGGTCCTTGAGTACATTCATTCAGATGTCTGGAGAGCAGCACCAGTCACTTCGTATAGAGGAGTTAGATACTTTATTACTTTTATTGATGACTTCTTCTGAAAAGTTTAGGTTACTTTTGAAGCATAAGTCAAAGGTCATTAAGAAGTTCAAGAGCTGAAAAGTCGGAGTTGAAAGTAGACAGGTAAGCAAATAAAGATTCTCCGCACTGAAAATGGTGGGAATACACCTCTAGAGAGTTTATGGATTACTATCAGAAGGAAGGCATAGCTCGGCACTTTACTATCTTAAGCAAGGCACAACAAAATGGGGTAGTTGAAAGGATGAACAGGACTTGCTTGAGAGAGCTCGTTACATGAGATTGTTTGTAGATCTTTCGAAGTAGTTTTGGGCTGAGGCAGTCAACACTACATGCTACTTGATGAATCTATCTCCTTCGACATCACTGGTACTCAAAATACAACAGGATATTTGATCTGGTAAGCTAGTTGATTACTCTGACATTCATATATTTAGTTGCCCTGTGTATATATTGTTACAGAAGGATCAGAGGACTAAGTTTGATGCGAAATTCAAATCTTGTATCTATCTGGGATATAAGGTCGGTGTGAATGGCTACAAGCTTTGAAATCCAGTTACTTAGAAGATGGAGCTCAGCAAAGATGTGATATTTAATGAAGCTTCAATGTTGAAGAAGAAAATTCAGCACCAGGTCCAAAGTATGAAGAAGCCCAGTACCATGGTTCAGGTGGAGCCATTGATCAAGACAAGCAGCAGCAATGCTGATTCAGAAGAATCTTCAGAGCAGGACGTAGAAATTGTACAGCCACAAGAACAAGAGGAGCCTTACTCTATTGCTATAGAAAGAGTTAGAAGGAAAGTATAACTATCATTAAGGTTGAGAGATACAATTACTTATGCTTTTCCTGTTATTTTTCTAATCTGATGACTTTTTAGAAGGCTTTTCAAAGAAAGGACAGTGATAGGTGGCAGATTGCAATGGAGGAAGAGATAAATTCTCTTTATAAGAATGAGACTTAAAAATTTATCACTCTTTCCAAGGGTAGAAAGACAATCGACTGCAAGTGGGTGTGTAGAAAGAAGGAAGCTTCATTAGAAGGTGAACCATCAAAATACAAGGTCAGATTGGTAGTGAAAAGCTACAGTCAGGGGAAAGAGATAGACTTTGATGAGATATTTTCCTAATTATTAAGCACTGTTCTCTCAGGGTTATACTTTCTATGATGGCTATGTGGGATTTAGAGCTGGAGCAGCTTGATGTGATGATCACTTTCTTGCATGGCAGTCTAGATGAAGAGATCTACATATTGCAGCCAGATGATTTTGAGCAGAAAGGCAATAAGAAGTTGATGTACAAGTAGAAGAGGTCTCTTTATGGTTTGAAGAAGGCTACATACACATTAGTGGTATAAGAGATTTGATACCTTTATGGTGACACATGGGTACACGAGAAGCAGGTACAATAGTTGTGTTTATTTTCATTTTCTCAATAATAGTTCTATTGTACTGCTGATGCTATATGTTGATGATATGTTTATTGCCTGTAACAATATGTAAAAGATTTCTAACTTGAAATAAGAACTTAATTATGAGTTTGAGATGGATCGAAGACTTAGAAAGTGCCAAGAAGATTCTGAAAGAATAATGTCCTACAAGCCAATCATATGAGTGATGCGATGGGGTATTTTCTGTATTTTATCTTCTTAACTCATATATTTGATATTAATTATTAATAAAATTAAATATTTATTTCATTATATACTGTATTTTAATGCTTGTTTAAGATTATAATGAATCCCATAGATTAGGACAATGGTTTAGGACCATGATGAGATCATACTAATGAGACCTAAATTCTTGATAGTCCTAATCTAAAATAATTTCAGTCGTACGATTATTGAGTTGGAGATCAATGATAAGAGTAAGACTGGTATATTCTATATATGCTCGATGGAGAGGGTGGTTGATCTCACAATCACTTGTATGGTGATACTAATATGATGATGTGGATACTCGTTGAAGAATAAGTTTATTGAATTGACCTAATGATAATACTTAAATTAGGATACTAGAAATATTCGATTTATTATTAATTGATTATTATTATTGAGAATTTGATGCTTCTTAATTTATTTTACAGATAATTGGAGGTTTGGACTAATTAAGATTCAAATTGATTCAAATTCAAAAAAGTACTCAAAAATTAATGGACCAAATACAATCAGTTCAAAATTAAATCACAAACAATGGTTACCAAGCAAAGCATCAAGATCCAAAATTATTATTCAAGAAGCTATTCATCTAAATCTTAAGAAGGGGGAGAGAAGGACTCGGAGACACCACACCTCACGCAACCCTCTCTTCCAAAACTCCCACGTGCCGCACCAAATAAATCCTTCCACAACTTTCCCATACCCTCACTCCTCCCATCTTAATTCACGTGGCCCCTACTTTCCCTCCTACGAGTTCTCTTCGTGCCAAAGTCCTCGTTCACGTGGCCAAATTCCTCCACCACAATTCTGCACAAACCGGGCCCACCTCTTTCTTCTTCTAATTCACGTGCTATCCTTTCAAGTAGGCCTGCAAATAGATCGGGTCGGATCGGATCGGATCTTGAGTGATCCCAATCCGATTCAATTTTTTGATTGGATCTTGATATTGAATCTATACCCATTTTAATAAAAAATTGGGTCGGATCGGGTCGGATCCACGGCCAAATTTATTGACCCATTGGATCATTCGGATCGGGTCGGATCCATATATAACTCAGTCCCAATCCATGAAATGCGGATCCGATTCGAGTCTAATTCGAATTGATCGGGTCATGGGTTTAAAAATCTACATAAAGTAGAATTAGAGGTCACATCGACAGTAAAATAGCATGGCCATATCTATCTTTTCATATAGATATTCTCTCCTCTCCTCTCATCTCTTCCCACGTCTTCTCACTTCACTATTGATAGTGGATATTGTATACCATCCCTAAGGCAATAGTAATGTACAACAGTAAATAAGTAACTGGATATTTTAATTATGAACAACTGTTGGTATGTCCCCAGTTTACTTTGTGTTTGTGGAAGACTTTTAGAAAAGTTTCGAGATTAGCTGTAAGAATGGC